>JAKSZP010002049.1:0-36771 GCA_022478985.1 Massospora cicadina | reverse complement strand
TTTCCATTACGATTGAACAGAGGCAGCTTATCAATAAAAAAACTTTTGAAAAATCTCATTTTGCCTTTTGAGCACAGCGTCCAGGGCAAGTTTGAGTTCTGCATATCCACTGGATGCAGCTTGGCGTGAAGATCCTCTGTTAAAGCAAGCCTGTTGCTCCATGGCTGACGATTGAAGATTTTTATTTTATTATAATTGATTAATGGACCCCCTGTAGTGAGCACCACTTTTATAAAATCGGCGGTATAGCAAAGGTATGCTGAGGGTTTTGCACAGGGTTACGCCCACTGAGTAATAGGACCAACAATATTAAGATCAGCATCCTCGAAACAATGCAATAAGACTTTAATAAATATAGAGCAATTGCCCCAAGGGCACTTCTTTATTTAATCTAATACATTCAGTGGATCCTCCCTGGTCCACTCAGTTTCTTCTTACTAACAAAACCTCCTCTCTTCAATCGTCTCATCTCTCTTATATCTCAGCGACTTCAGATGATACCATTTCTTCAGCTTAGTAATCCTTTCTGCCATATTATATTATTTGGCAGATTTCATCAATCTATTAAATTCATGATCACCTAGTTTGAGGCGATTTACCATTATTCATCATGTATTGACTTTACTAACTGCCCAATTACTATATATCTGGAAGAATTATTCCTATACTCTGAGGTTGACTTTGCTCATCAACTCTGATACTCAATATTACTCATATAGCCTAACCATGACAATTAACCAATGATCTACCAGTAATTATTTGGCATATTATCCGGTCATATAGATTTCTCGAAAGTCTATGGCCATTGGGCTTTGTTGCTGATGGTTTGGGGCTCTCAGGCCTTTATGCCAAAGGCTCATTGCCATTGGCCTCATTTGGCCCTTTTTCCCCATGTGATTGCTGATTTTTTGACAATTTGACACAAATTCCCTTGCTTCTCAGTAAAAATTTATCTTGAAATTAATAATGGTATATGTGGCGGGCTCCTTACAGGGTAACCTCACCCATGTGGTGGATGAGTGGTGGATAACAGATTACCCTGGAAGAGAATAGGGTCATCTGGCCTTCTTGAACCTCTTTTGGACAGGAAAGGGTTGTCACATGATCCAAGTGGAGGGGGCTCTCCCCCATACTTACATTATCCTCCCTTTTCTCAAAGGAGGAGTGTCACCACCAGTAAATTGAGCAAAAGCCACTTTATGGGCCTTGGGTAACTTGATTGCCATCAGCATACCAATTTTGGGGTAAGGTGGAAAGCATCTGGGTGGGTAGTGTGGAAAGCCTTGATGAGCTCTGAGAAGTTGGCACAGTCCTAAGCACCAATACAGCTTTTTTTGTAGGACGGATAGCCTTTCATACAACTAAGTATTTAACTAATTGGCTGGAGAGTCAGGAAGACAAGATGACATCAACTTTGGCTTCTGCCACACCCTCGGTCATGATAGGTTTCAGTTCCATTGGGATTGCCCCTTTGAATGGGGACAACTAAGAGACATGAAAAACTGGATGTTACTTCCAGTGAGCCAGCAATATTTATATGGAAGGCGCCATTTCCCAAGTCTACTAACACCAAATGTGACAAGATAATTTACCCGCAAACTTGCATAATGGCACCTTTATGCAGAAGTGTTTCATATTGAGCATTACATGTTACCTAACTTTATTTTGTACACTGGGAGCTGCTTCTGATCCACAAAACGTTTAGAATCACTTATTATCTTAGTCAAGTGTTCCTGACTAAGGACTATGTGCACGAATGTGCTGAGCATGGTTGGCTGTAGCTGGCACCTCTGGGAGAAACGTGAACCAACCAAAAACGATGAGTTATACCCCAAAGTAGCTTCATATGGGGAGAAGCCTGTGGATGCATGTTTTCCATTATTATATGCAAACTGAGCAAGGGGAGGGTCATCCGCCCAGTTATTCTGAGTGGAAGCAGCGTAGCACCTCAGGTACTTTTCCAAGATCTGATTGACCCGTTCAGTTTAACCATCCAACTGTGGATGGTATGCAGTAAAGTGACAGGGCGTAATCTTCAATATCGCCAAGAGCTTGTTCCAAAACTGCACCATAAATTGGGTCCTGCGGTCACTGATAATTCCTTTGGAAGTCCAAACATAGAAAACACGTGCCTCATGAACAGGCGCTTTTACTACTACCTCCTCTGACGCATACAATGGAAGGCCCTTTAAGCATCCATGGAATCAGGAAGTTTCTTCAGAAGTGATGTTAGAGGAGCATGGAGTAAACAAGGAGAATTTAGTGAAGAAGTTACGACCACCATGACTAGTGTGAACCCCTTGGAGCTGGGTAGCTCAACAATAAGGTCCACTATCATGGATCCAGATGATAAAGATTAGACTGGGCTCCCAATAAGGGTGCGTGAGCACCCAGTGGAGAGCCCAGAATGCCATGGGCACAGTGGTCCAAGCAACTTGTACAAGCGGGGTTCTACTGTAAATGTGAGGGAAGCAAAAGTTCAACTACATACTGAAGGCCCAAGGGAAAATTCAGATGGTTTCAATAGGGGCAACCGCAAGTCTTGCAGGGGCAACCCCCAAGGGCGAGGGAGGCAGGGAGGATGACAACTCCTCCAGGGTTTGCAGTTGCTGGCCTTTGGGTTTTTAAAGATAAGGTTGCGAGCCAACAAGGGGTGGCACAAGGTCCGCCGCACAATAAATTGTGAGTGCAGGGGGAGTATGGGGCCTGCGCTGAGCATCAGGGCTGAGCTCTCCCTGAAAGGGGTGCTCCAGACCCCACGGGAGAGTGAGATTAATGGCAGACAGGTCAAGTAGCGGGTCCTGACTCCATGAATGGCGGAATAGAGGAGCTCTGACGATGCTCCAATAAGGGAGTGGCTTCCAGAGAGCTAACAGTAGAGTGGACAGACAGGTTTGCATTAAACAGATGTGCAATAATGGATGAGGAAGCAGATTCATTGTTGGGGGGCGAGCTGATCTATTAAATTAATGATGCGCCACCAGGTGGCAGGGTTGATTGACCAGATAATCCAGTTGGAGAGCATCAGAAAGAGGATCTGGATGGCAGCGCACTTTGCTGAATTGATCAGCGGAACTTTTAGTGTTTATAATAAGGTGGACAGAGGCCGTGACAAGTTGAGCAATGTTGCTGAGGTTATTAGACGCAAAGCGTGAGGAAAATAAGAGAATGAACTGACAACGGCCCCTGGGCAGGGTGGGTGTATTAAAAAATTAAGAAAATTTCTTGTCGGAAGTGTTTCAGGATTGGTCATTTAGGGGTTGGCGATGGGATCTGGTTGGTTTATGGGGAGGGGTGGGGGATGCTTGAGAGCCTGGCAAAAGTTGGAAAAAACTTTATATGTTTTTCCAATTTTATGGGTCCAAGCCAGGTTGACGGTGCCAGGCCCAAGCCCTGACCACCCAAGTCAGCCCGCTTGCATAATTTGTATTTCCTGTATTTGTCCTGGAGGGCTGTGAGATGGGCTGAGTTGTTAGAGTCCCATTCCAACATCTGGATTGGGCTATTTGCATAATCTGAGCTGCCCAGAACTATCCCAGAAAGTTGTGACAGCTGTGCTGAGCCGTTTGATGCCTGGTCCGAGATCCAAATTGTGCCCCAATTCAATTTTATGCACTGGCCAGTCTTGATCAGCTCCCCCAGGACACAATTTGAAGACTGGACCCTGAGGTTGCCGCAGGTAATTTTTTCAAAAATTTGGCATGATCTGCCAGGGGAGTGGGGAGTTCCAGGGGCCTGCCCATGGCCCCTGGCTTACACAAACTCTCTGCAAACCTCCGCTATTTATCCCAAAAGGGTTGAGGATGGGGAAGGGGTGGTAACAGGGTATCCTTGGCGGGGAAGAGCAGTCACCCAGCGCTCATATACCACTTGTGCCAAGCTGCTCAGCTGTGACAGGTGGTCAACATAGGCCTTAGGGCCCCTTTTTGTCCTAAAAAGTATTGTTCCCTATCCAGGTGTAGGAGCTGTCTCCAGGACTTACATCCACAGACACTAACGTTCACAACCCCTCTGCCTGCTTTAAGGAAATAAAGGAGACCATTCCTACCAAACCGTTCCAATTTGGCCCATATACAAGTCACACAGTTGGCGATCCAGGCCAGAACATCCCTTGTCAAGCCTGGCAGTTAAAGGTACACTTTACTAAATTATTGCATTTCTTATCCCCGGGTGACTAACTTCTGGTGGATTATAATGATCCTGAATGACTTTGGCTTGGAGGAGGGGATGGACCCACACCCATGACCTGAACTGGATGAGTCCCTCAGCCAGAGAATAAAATGATTGCTTTGAAGTTTGGAGGGACAACCTCTTCAAAAGATCCACCCCTTCCTCACACGCCATTTGCGCTGCTAATACCCACAAAATTAAAGGCGCGTCTGGAGCTAAATCTGCTACCAAAACCATGGGAGGAATAATGGCCAAGATTTGAGTTGGCAGGATGATCAAAATAAGGTCCGCCTCTCCTGAGTTGGCTAGCAAAGTGCAGGATTTTGACTTGATATTGGGAAGTTTTTTCGTTCCTTTTACAAATTTGTATTTGAAGTTAAAGATGCACAAATCCTGGTAAGTTCAGGCCTGCCAGTGCGCCAACTTCTGTGGCTTGCGAAAATAGATGAGAGCTGGTGTTCCATATGCACAGTCAACTTGTGCTGAGAGCCCTGCAAGAGATACCGCACAGTGGGTCAAGGCCCATGCCACAGCTTCCAACTCTTTGTCATAGATGGTCCAAGATTTCTTGAAAAAAAAACTTGCAGGAAAAGTAATTGACTGGGTGTTCCAATCTATTGTGCTCTTAGAGCAAGAAAGCTCATACCACAACGGAAGATGCATTGCATGATACAATTTAGGGTTTGGAGAGGTCTGCATGCTTAATGATGGGAGGCGACAAGAACACCTCCTTGATTGAATCAAATACCTAATGGCACTTGAGCGTCCAGCAAAAAGGAACGCTTTTGCCCATGAGTGGATGAGGTGGTAAAGCCAACTGCAAGATGGCGGGAGAGAATTTTTTCAGGAATATAATAATACCCAAGAAGATTCTTAATTGATTCTGAGTCGTTGGAGTTGGCCACACGTGGATGGCATCCAGTTTTCTGGGAGGAATGGCGTACCCATCTTTTATGTTAAGATTTCTCAAAAAGGAAACTTCTTCACAATAAAATTTGCATTTTGACGGCTTGAAAAACAAACATCCTTATGCAGGAAAGCACTACCGCCTTCAAGTCCTTTGCATGTTGTTTGGGGGGAGGAAAATGTACCAGGATGTCATCTATATGTGACTGCGCAGGAGATCCAGAGATTTTCCAGCATACTACTAATCATCCTTTGGAATATTGCAGGCGCAAACTTCAGCCTGAAAGGCATACTCCAAATTGGAATATGCTCATCTAGTCCAGATAGTAGTAAGACATTCATGACCTTCTGCTACCCAAAACTTTTAAGCTTTAACCAGATCAAGTTTTGAGAACATGCGCGACTTGGCAATTGCTTGGCCAATTGTCTGTTCCAAAGGCAGTGGGTAAGGATTGTGAAACGTGATCTTATTAAGATGGCCATAATCCACGCAGGGATGAAAGGAACCATCTGCTTTCTTGGCAAAGACAATGGGAGAGGCAACAGGAGACGTCTACTTGAACAACCAACCCTTCTTAGGCATGTCATCTAACCATGCATTGAGAGCTGCCTCCTCCTCCACTGTTTGCGCATACAGTGGGCAATCTAATTACAACCTCCACCATTGTCTGAAAGTTCAAATCAAATTTTGTATGTGGGGGAAAGCAGTTAGCTTTTCAGAATCAAAGATTCTCTGGTAGCTCGTCAACGCTTTTAAAAATCTGGTGGAAGACCTATGGGAGAAACAAGGGTTGTAAAAGATCCACAGCTTTGAGATTTATTGAGTATGTCCAGTAATGGGAACTCGCCCTCCACTTGACTGTTAGTAAACGACAGCATCTTAGATTCCAGGTGGATACTTACATGCTGCTGACGCCATTAACCCACACCCAGAATTACTGAGAACACAAGGTTAGGCATCGCTGATACGTGATTGCGAAAATTATACTGTTAGACCAAGAAAGGTACTGGACGCCATACTTTGTAGGATTGCTGGGAGGCTAACAAAGTAACCACCACCGCTTGTCCATATCCAAGTCTAGATCCAGCTTTTGGGCTAACTCCAGACTCATGAAGTTCCCGCTGATCCAGTGTCCACCAAGGCCTTGAAGTACACCTCGTGTGCCCCAATGTTAATTTTTTTGGTAATAAAAAATAGGCTTAAATATGTTTATTGGTGGATCCAGTCAATTCTGCTGACAACTTGTGTGATTACAATTAAATTAGTGGGAGGAGAAGGTTTCTTTAGAGAAACAAAATTGGGGCGAACATGAGGTTGGGTCAATTCCTCCCCAGGCTGGTCTTCCACTGATTTACATGCAGGTGAGCTGGAGCAAACCAATTTGGGTTCAGGGGCGGCATCAGGCCCTGGAACCAATATGGATATTGATTTGACATGGAGATCAGAAAACGAGGACAAGTCGCAAATTCAATCATAAAGTTCCCACTTTGAAGGCGGGCTGAGGGGAAAGTAGAGGGTTATGGAGCAATACAGCCATTAAGGAATTCCTCAAAAGCCATATAGGAGCTGCTTATAAAATCAGCGATTGACCAGATAAACAACAGAAGGCAGGCTACCCAGCTGTATGTTCATATGGAAGATGGTGACCACTGCTTCGCCCATCTTGATGAGGAGGGCGAAATGGCTGGAAACTATAGATGGGCAATTACGTCATGAAAGCATCAGATAAAGCTTAGACTGGCCTGCCAGTCAGGATGCAAAAACACCCAAAAGCGAGACATAATTCTAAGGAAATTACTACTCAAATGATGTTAAAAAGGGCTGGCAGATTCATAACTAAGGAGTGCTGATGGGATGCAAATGAAAAAAACTGGCAAGAAATCAGGGCTGTTTCAACCCAGAGCCAATGGGCCCTTGGCGTAGGGATTTCAAGATTGGGGAAAATTTCATAAAGTAGTTGACACAATAGGCTCAATTGACTACAGTGGGGACCAAAGTTACCATGACTGTGACAACCCAATCAATACAAGGCCTGAGAGGCCAATTTGCAGATGCCATGGGGTTCAGCAAATAAAATTCAAACTTAAATTAAATAAATTTGAGCACTAGAAGAATTTTAATGAATTTAAATTAAGATAATGTACCATCAATTTTCTCAGTGTGTTATGACTGCTTAAATAGGCAATTAATTGGGGAATAGCTTAGGAAAGCGTCAAATTGGGGCCCTTGAGATTCAACCTATTCTGTCAAATTTTAAATGAGGAAAAACAAACTTATCTGGAATCAGCTTCAAAAGTATCAGCACTAGGCTGAGTCATTGTTGGTTTTTCTACAGATGCCTGAATTCTGGATTTACTGCAGTTCCAACAACTTGAAGCAATGGCGTCTCATCCAATGGGCAACAGGAACTTACCAAGGCCACTACATATAGGGGCAGTCCCAAGAGGTCAGAAACGGGTTTGGGGCGCCCAACCTACCTGCGCCCAGTTGCTCTGGTGTCCATTTGACCAGGCGAGATTTACCAGATAAAGAGTTTGATTCTTAATACTCCATTTCCACTCAGCATAACTTTCTGAGCAAATCTTAAGGAAAAGTAAATTTTAATTTGCCCACTATAGTTTCGCTCTGATGTCCTCAGATTCCCTGAAAGCTGCTCCAGTGTGGGGTAGCAGTGAAACTCCCCCCGCCATTTTCCATCCAGTGGGAAAATGCACTTGGACTGGCTCTCCCAATCATAACAAACCCCTGGGACGATTTGTTCTTCCCAAGGATCTTGACGCCCACCTTGCTCACACCCAAGTGGTGCCTCGCTGCCCCCTGGTGCTTCCCTGGTGCTCCCCTGGAGCAACATTTGTTTTGGCCTTAGGGTCGATTATGGGAATCTTTTTCATTACCATGACCAAGCCATTATCAAAATGGCTCAGGTGGTGATGCTTCCACTGATTTTATTGATTTTCACCCATATAAGGGGTATTTTGATCTCAGATTCACCTGTGAAGCTGACGCCGCCACTGCGGCAACTGTTTCCCTGGTTTTCCAAGGTACCCCTCTCCCCACAATTTGGACCCAGCTCCCAGCAGATACCAATTTGGTGGTTCAGTTCACTGGTTTGTCCACCTACTTCCCCCTGCGGTGCTTTACCAGAAGCTGATGGACGGTTTGGCATCCTATGGCTATAGCCCCATCTTACAATTTGTGGTCCCAAATGGGGCCACACGCCTCTCTGGGCCTCAGGCATATGCCACAATAAGCCCTGAATTTAGTAAAATCACCTTGTTGATTCCCCCTTGCGCCATCATTCCTTCCACCCCTGACCATCTGTTCGGGACCCATGTTGATGGTGGTAGGACGATATGTCCATCCTGTTTCAAGCTGGACCACTCAAAACGCAGGTGCCCTTCCTTAGATGCTTCTGACAGCTCTGATTTTTGTCTTCCAGATTACAATCTGCTGCCTACCCCACACCAGTTTTGGTATGGGGTACAATCCTACCTTCCCCTCTCCCAAAGCCTGTTGCTGCAGCTGCACCTGCAGCCACCAATCAGCCTCCTCCTCACCCCAGTGCCACACACGCTCCCTTCAATCAAGCACTGGATTAGACCCCAGTTCGCTCCCATGCTTCCTCCAACAAACTAACCAAACCTCAACCATACGCCAATTCCCCAGCTCAATTCAACCAGAGCCTATGGGAGTTATTGGCTGAAATTTTCTAATCAGGTAATCTCATTGAAGAACCATCTCTACAAATTTAGTGGTTTGTTAATGCAGAATGGGACGCCAAATACCCCCCTCTTTTATATGCCCCACAGCCAAATTCCAAACCAATTTTCAGTGACCACCAGCTTACAGTCGAAGCAGCTGCACGCCAGATTGTCATCCCCTCTGTAAAGCTGTTGCCAAATCAGTGGCGATGCTCACAGGTGGTATTCCCCCTCTCTTATCCCCTCAACTCTCACCCCACAAATTAAGATTACAATGAATCAATTACAAAAAATTTTAATGACGCTATCCAGAATGTGGTAACTGTAGCATGGAATCCTAAAGCTAAGATTATCTGAACCAATATTTCCACATTTATTAAACTTCTAGATGCCCGCATTTAAAGCCAAAAAAAGCTTTATCTGACTATATCAGCGCCATTTTTAGCTGGTAATTTCCATGAGATATCAATCATTAGTGATATTGAACCACATTCCACTGATGCCCCGACGCCCTTGCTCTCCGCCTTGACACATGCCCTACTATGGGATCAGGAAGCTGCTGCCAAAGATGAGCCCCCCAATCTCCTCTCCCCTTCCGCCATGGTTGGATAAGCGGTTTTCCGCTGCCCCACCTGGTTAGTTGTTTTCGTTTGGTGTGTATCATTCAATCCATTCATTTTGGGCGTTTTGTTTGAATTGATTAGTTACGTTAAGTTTTAGTTTTTTTTAGTTTTAGTAATGTCTATCCCCTGATCAGCTTACCTCGAATAAATAAGAGTTTGATTCTTCCAGAGAAGGTTTAATGCTGATGGCGACTTTTATCAATGGCCTGATGCCATTGGCAAGTTTTACCAGATATACAACATTAGACGCTTTTTCCACTAAATATACATGGCCATTGGGCTTTGTTGCCAACGGTTTGGGGCTCTTGGTCCTTGATGCCAAAGGCTCGTTTCAAATAGTCTAAATCACTCATTTTGCCCCAATTAATTGCCAATCTTTGATAATTTAAACAAAAACACTTGATTCTAAACACCAATTCTTTTGAAGTTAATATTGGGATAGGTGGCATGTTTATAAAGAGTAAGCTGTTACCTACCATTTGTCCACCACATGGGCGAGGTTGCCCTGGGAGATGAGAGGGGCAGCTGGCCTACTTGGACCTCTTTTAAATGGGAAAGGGAACGCCACCTAGTCCAAGTGGAGGGGGCGCTCTCCCAGACTTACATTCTCGCCCTGTCAGTTAAAAGCCTTAATGTTCAATATGTTCTCTAGTTCCATATTCTGGACCTGTGCTTCCATCTCATATATTGTGGTTACAATCCTATATTTCTGTGCAAAAGACATATTCAATGGTGTAGATTTATGGCGGGCCCATCAGGTAACATCCACAACTTAGATCAGTTGCCCCCTCATCTTGATCACTTCTTGTTCCATGGCTGCTAGTCTGGCTTTTGTGCGTTCATGTTGAGCGGTTGAAAGGCGTCCACTTCTCCATGCGTGTTATTCAGAGCCTCTTTCTGCTTCTTTAAATTTGGTATTGTATTTGTGCATTAATTCAATTTGATCTTCCGTGAGATATGATATGGATGTGCAAAACTTCTACAGAGAGCATAAGATGTACCACTTTTTATTAATAAGATTAAAGTTTCTGAGTTCCAGAAAGGGTTTTTTGACATTCTAAAACAATGGAACTGATGGATTTCTCTTATATTGAGTGATTCCTTAGTACTGGCGTGTTTACTTTGAACTTGAAAGGATAATTACGTCCCTTTAAACTGAATGGCAGAACCTCTTGTTCAACTTTATCCTCAAGTAAATTATTCTTCTATTTTTATAAAAAAATATTATAAAAATGTTAGCATAAATATGTTTATTTAGAATATTATGAGGCTCATATAATTTAAGGGTAAAATTCAAAGTGTTAGTTAAAGGGTATATATTTAACTGCATTAATAGAATCTAGATAAAGTTAAATAAGATTTGTACATATGATAATCTCCACGTGCTAATTTCTGCAAACAGCTGCTTTGTGGCTTGGCCTAGCAATCTCAATATTTTTGATCCTCTAAGAGCGTCTGTAGAACCCTTTTTATGGCTCTGTAGGTAAATATCGTTGTCCACTTGTGTACCCTTGTTTATGGTACCATTGTCCTCTCAATGTATGGTGGAACGCCAGTCAGTCTCATTAACAGATGTATATTTACACTTTATTTATATAATTATGTAAAACTTTTAACTCTTAATGTCTATAGTAATTGGATTAATTATCAGAAATCTATAATGATATTTCAACTAATCATTGCTGAAAGATATTAGTTAAATCCATCAATAATCATACCATCAAGGTAATTGATTCTATGAAGCACTTATTTGATACTATTTATATCCTACTCCTAGGAATCTTTAGGTCATTTACAAACAATTGAATATCGCTATACTTTATTGCTTCTATAGTTGAGGAATTACTACAACCCCTTGTAGACTCCGTGACACATACCAGTTTCTAGGATTTTACATACTATTGATAGTTGACTTGCAAAAATTATCTGTAGTCATAGATCTATCTGAAAAATTGTCTAAAGTAAAAGGCTAAATACATTGTTTTTCTTTTACCCTTTTGCTGCTTAAATCTTGTCCAGTCACTATTTTTTAGCTAATATCCCTATATACATACTTAAGATAGTATATATGGAATCAGATTCTTTAAAGTATATTGCATGAATCTTTCTTTCACTTTCATACCTAAATTGAAGCAAAATTTGGATTTTTTAAAAAAATACAAAACATGACTGCTCAATTGAGCCAAAGCTTACCAATGTCAATGCAATAGATGCCTGCTACCATGGCCTGGGGTGGTGGTGCACCGCCATCTGGAGTCTTTCATCCACCGCCAAAGCGCGCCTGGGCTGGCTCTGCTAGCCCTCCCAATGCTACCAGGCGTTATGTCACCCCTTGGGACTTGGCCCACCACCTCGCAAGCTCTCAGGTGGTGCTCTGGAGCCCTTTTTTACTCCCATGGAGCAATTTGCGTTTCAGCCTCCAGGCCAAATATGGGAATCTCTTCCCATATGCAAGCACGGCCATCATCAAGATAACTATGGCAGTTTTCAAACCCACCGGCATTATTGACTTTCACCCCCTTAAGGGGTATTTTGACCTTGGCTTCCGTTCTGAAGCTGATGCAGTGGCAACAGCCAAGCTGCAGTTAATTTATAAAAAAATTTCTTTGCCCACCGTTTGCACCCAGCTCCTGGATGAGGCCACTTTGGCGGTCCAGTTTGTCAGGTTGCCCTCCTTCCTTTCCCCTGAATGCCTCTGCCACGAGCTCATGGAGGGTTTAGACATTTATGGCGCAGACCCCATGTTGCAGTTCGTGGTGCTCCATGGGGCAGATCATCTGGCAGGCCCTTGCGCCTTTGCAACAATCTGCCCATTTAATTGCAACACCCATATCATGATTCCCCCCACACCGTGATCAGGTCTGCCCCTGATAATCCTTTTTGGGCGCGCGTTAAAAACAGCTGCGCCATCTGCCCCTTGTGCTTCAAGCTTGACCACTCAAAGCGCAAGTGCCCCATGGTTTCAGCTTTCACCACTTCCATCACCTCTTCTTCTGGCGCCGCCCCAGCGGCTGCCTCACCCCAATTTCTAAATGGGGCATGATCCTCCTGCCCCCGCCCTCAGGTAATTCTGGCACTGCTTCAAAAGCAGCAGCCAAATAGAATTTGAAATTTTTAAAAAATTTGAATAATTTGGCCAGGTTACAGAATCCTGAGTCAATGGCTGGAACAGTTTCAGCTGAGCTGCTATGGTCAACTGTTTGTAGCCAATCAGGTTCCGCCACCATACCAACTCCTGTGGCTAGGACAGCGCTAGCCAAGCTTAATCTATTTGAGTTTCTTGATTGTATTGATGATATTGACCGGCCATACACTGTGAAGCCAGATTTTGCGTTGGAGAGTTTTTTATTGATCCTCCTGATTCGCACCCCCACCATTTTCACTCTAAAAGCGGCTTTCCAAATTAGAAAAATATTAATAAAATGGCAGTGGAAGCCGCAGCTGCCCCTGCCAACACCCTCCTCCGCCAGCATCTCCATGAGGTGATGGAACCCCTAGTTGAGGGTATTCCCATCCCAAATTTCCCTTCCAATTTTGATGAAGATGCTAATATGAAATTGAGGAGCTTGCTTTTGGTGCGAGCTGCACTTACATTGATGCAGCAAAAACCTCTCTTTTTGACCCCAACTATCCCCAAACCCAAAAGCGCATTAAGTCTTTTACTTGTGTGCTGACTCTGCTTTCGCTGAGCATCAACTTGCTCAATATGTTGAGGCGATGGATACCACTGGACTCATAAATGAAGAAAACCTGCAGCTATACCTCCTCATGCCCCATGTCACTGATGCCCCTACCCCTATGTTGTCCGCCATGGTCCACCAGCTAAAGCGGGCGCCAGACAAAAGTTTCCCAAAGCTTCCTCGCCTTCAGATATGGCTTCCTAGGCTGATAAACTAGGGGCTATATTATGAGTTTTTTTAATTTATGATAATCCCTTTGTTTGGCCCATTTGCAAATAAAGATGCGTGGCGGCTCCCCCTTTTGGGTTGGGCACCACCAGTGCTAAAAAAAGTATATTGCATGAATCTACAAAATAACATAGAAAATGCTATAAATTTTTTAATACTCCTTATGTTATATATCTATAATTTGGTTGTTGTCATGTTTTTTTCTAAATTAAAGTAAGACTAGACTTCCATTATGGGTGTTTTATAATCCAGTGTAAAGCCCAGTTTGCCAGTGACATATAAGACCTATTGACTTGTATGAGAGACGCCTTAGGGATCCTGCAAGGGCTTTAATCGTAATAACATACTAAAGTCTCCCATAACAAGCCAAATGGCTGCAATAAGGTCAGCCTCTGGTCTTGCTGGGGAAACTCAAGGGTGGTATAGGCATGGAGAATGACCAATCCTCCTGGATTTACGGTTTCTGTCCTTTGTTATCTGTCCCAAATTACTCTGATTTTTCTTTATGCTGTTGATAGCCATTAGGCTCACTGAGAGGTACTGCTGTACAAATATGATGAACAGAACAGCAAATTGAGACAAATTGGTTTATTTTGTATACAAGCTGAGCTTGGTGATTATTCTGCATTTGTTGGAGTGGATTTAACTGCCACCCAGAGTTGGCAAATGTGTCAGAGCGGCAGATTGGTTTAGCTATATAAAATGGGGTAGATGGCCCTTAAGATATATACTCCAAATGATTCATAAACTGGGATTCCTTTTTAAGTTTGTTGGACAGGCGTTTTTTACTCGTTAATGTCATTCAAGTTTGGTGGGTTGGAAAGCCTCTTGTTGCCTGGATCATGCTAAACTAGTGGTGGTTCAGTATGGCTGATCTGGCAGTTGAAAAAGCATTTGTGACTGAAGGACTAAAAAGCGCTTTGCTGGCCAGATTGCACTGATTCAGTGGGTGTTTGGCGGGATAAATCTGGCAGTCTGGAATGACCTTCTAGTATAGCGGATTAGGAAAGTTATTTGTGAGCATAGCATTTTTTGACCTGTTGAGATTCTGATATTACTGGATGATAATCTACAAATAGCTGTGATGGATTGGCTAAAAACTGTCAACAACAATTTAATAAAAACAAATATTTGAGCGCCTTGAAATAAGGCGATACTGAGCCAGAAAGGATAGTTCTTGTATCGCCTCCAAATAAGGCAATAAGGTGATATCAACTTTTTGATGAATATTTATTAGATCGCCTTGTACTAATGTGATATCAGTTTTGAGAATATTAGACTCTGCCGGAGACTCTCAGATATAAGGATGAACCAATGAGAATATGGTGGTAAAGAATTATTAAGCAAAATGATTATTATCAACCAAAGTCGTTGATATACAGGTAAGACAAGATGATTGGAGGAGGATATAGGTAGTAAGAAGAGAGAGAAGCAAAAAGAATCTGTTACCAATATTAAATTAAATAAAGTGGTGTGATCAAAGCTATTTGCTTCACATTTATTTAATCTCTTAAGTTTTCTTAAGGTCTGGCAATCTTCATATTGTCTATTCGTTTCTCAGTGGGATCAACCCTGTGAAAACCTTACAGCGTATACCAACTATATTGCCAAAATTACAACAGTGGTGCTCACTACAGGGGACCCATTGATCAACCACAAGAAAACAATAAAAATAAAACCTTCCAGTTGCCAGCCATGTCGCATCAGGCCTGCATTGATGAGGAATCCTCATTGCACATTGTGCCAGCCAAATATGTGGAACTTAAACTTGTTTTGGACGCAGTTCTCAAGAAGCAGGATAAGCTCCTTTGGGAGCATAATGACATAATTAATCAGCTTGACAACAAGTTCAG
The DNA here is from genome assembly GCA_022478985.1 of Massospora cicadina. Classification (NCBI taxonomy): domain Eukaryota; kingdom Fungi; phylum Entomophthoromycota; class Entomophthoromycetes; order Entomophthorales; family Entomophthoraceae; genus Massospora; species Massospora cicadina. Next base: position 21,609 of record JAKSZP010002049.1, on the reverse strand, counting down.
TCAAATACAGATCCTTGGACAAAAAAACAGGCAGCTTGCTAATTGCCTGGATGACACTACTGATTGACTGCATTGTGTGAAGCTAAAGTTGAACAGCACCTCCCATTCTCAGCGCCCCATTGGGGAGTGGATGAACATTAAGGCCTGCTTGGGAAGAATTGTATTATAATAAGTATGAGGCTGGGTACCCTGTCAAGGAGCCATTTTCCAATCATCAGGCAACTTGAGCTACTCAACCCATGATGGCAGCCCCAGAGATGATTATGTCTTAGTGAACCAATTCCCCCATATGATGGCCTTATTGCCCACTTAAGGGACCCACTCTACCCCTGAAGCAGGGATAAGCCGTACGCCGCTGTCCCTACCAAGCCAGCGCTTCAATGAGATACTGCCTATGGGTCTCAACTAATTTCTTAGTACACTCAAAAGGTTCACAGTTATGAGCGGGAGGAGGAGGTTTATATTAGTAAGCTATCTCCGACTGACTGTGATGGGCTCATATGCAGGTTCTTTAAACAATTCAAGTTCGCAGCAGAAGGAGCCTCAGATCAGTGCAAGACTAAATTGCTGATATCCGCTTTGGATGTTGGAAGCGCCGACCAAGTCACTTACTATCTTCCAAGCAGCTCCGTTACATCTCAAGAAGTGAAGGACACTGTGCTACGGTTATTTGGAGTACCACAAAGATGTTGCAGCAGAAGGCTGAGTTCTTGACCATTGGGTTCCAGCATAATGAGACCCTCTCTGAATTTGCTGAACAATTCATGGCATAAAAAGTTAATTGAGGCAGGGACTCTATCTAAATTTAATGTGGGCATTGCAATGACCTCTGCAGTGAAATATACCACAAATTTTGTAGCGTCATGGCTCCAGTTTTGGAGGAGACGTACCCCTGCTCAAGATTGTTCAATTTTTGCGCCGTCTATCAGCTACCTTTACTCCACCCAATACAGATTGGAAACTTGCTGCAGCTGTTGCCAACTTCTTATTCATGGGATTTATCCCACCCTGTTCAGATTCCGCCTAGTAATCCCAGCCTTAATATAAATCCACCTCACCTTTAGCCGAGTTACCCCCAGCAGTTTAACTTCTGGTCTAGACCTGCTTATGACAATTTCCAGCAGCCCAAAACTCGACATGAACCTGTTTATGATGACCATAAGCTGTCAATCTATTGGCCTGGGCCTGCTTACGCCAATCACTAACAGTCAAACCGTCAGCCTGGGCCATCTCATAATAACCAATGACGCAGGTCCTACGAGGTAAATAGTTTTGATTGTGGTCACCCTGGGCACCTTGCCCAGAGTTGCCCCAGCTGTCATATTATTACCTACAGCAGGATTAGTACTACCAGGGAAAAAATGGAGCGGAGTAGAGACAGGACTCTCTACCTCCACTATCCCAACTCCAAACGTCCCACCTGAACCTATCAAAGTATAACCAGCAGAAGTCTCTCAGTTTGATGATGAGTTTTTATATCAGCAGCCAGTTAGAGAGTTAAATGTACTGAAATGAGAGCAATCCAATACTGCGGTGGAAGAAGGACCTCAGGAGCAACTGAAGCCTTATGCCTGTCAAATTTTCGAACAAAGTTCTCCAGATGAGTCAGTACTATCCTCAGATGCGCCTTCCCTGAAAGGAGTAAACATCGCTTCCTGATGGATACTATTGTTAAAAAATACCCTAAAGTTGGCGAAGGTATTATGAGCTTTCTTGTAAAAAAAGATTCTTTAAATGCCCACGTGTTAAACAGTCAAAATTCTTCTTATTCTGAGTGTACATACTGTGACATTTTTTTATCAAATAATTGAGTAAACTCTATAATAAATATGGGCGCCCCTGTCAACATAGTTTTCACTAAGTTGGTGAAGAGGTTGACATTTGACCTGATGCAGAACATCAAATGATTTATGTGACCGTTGGAGCAAAAAACGCAGTCTCTGAAAGAGCGTACAGTGCGCTACCTTTGTGGTTTGGGTCAATTGTCGTTGTAGCTCCAGCAATAGTGCTCCAAACAGTAGATACAACATGTTAATTGGAATTGCTTTAGTGCGACACTTTGGAACTGTTGCTAATATGATGGAGGAGACCTTCGAAATTTTGGGGCAGCAGATCCCAATTTATCTTACCTCTAGCGGAGTACCAAAGGATCTGGTGCATATAAGACATATCAACCTTGCCTATAGTGACATGGTGATTCCAGTTTGCTACCATCTTCTAAAAAGAAGACCTGGGCCCTCCCCCAGCAGATATATGAATATTAAGACTACCTCTCAGAGATGCTGGATTTTGCTTCATCTCCTCTGGACACCAAGTAATAGTAGACACCGAGTTAGAGGTGGAAGTACCGCTGGGCTCTATGAGGAGGTCATTGGACCTTATCAGCAATCGCAGCTTGAGCCCCATGTGGCTCCAGGAATTATATTATCAGGACACGTGAAGATCAAGGCTTTACTAGAGAATTGAAAAAATGAACCATTGTAAGTCCTTTGACATCAAATAGTAGCATATACACACTTAACCCTGTTGAGGAAGTCCTTTGGGTTCACAAGTTTGGGTCACTGGATGATTTGGTTTATCTGTAAAACCGCAGCCTAGCATAATGGTGGTGTTACCGCGTGGAAACTTAATGGGGTTATTGGAAGAACAGAAGGATCAGGCGATAGCTTTATTTCAAAAAATAAGGAGTTTTTGCTGTTAACAACCTCAATTTAAGGTGTGCTCGGGGGGTAGTCCATCAATTGACACTGGGGATCATTCCCACATCTGGTCTTGGCTGATCTGCTGATTAAGGGAAGCTGAAAAAGTAGTTACTAAGGAAATTGAAAAGCTGCTTAGAAAGGGATGCTCAAACCGTCAAAGAGTCTGTGGATTTTACTATTCTAATTGTAATAAAAGAATGACGGTACTAACTGGGTAGTGATATATTACTGGAAGATCAACAGTGTCACCAAAAAGGACGCATATCTCTTGCTGTAGATTGATGATACTTTGGATTGGTTAGGAGGAGCTCATTATTTTATCAGCAATGGATTTTATATTGTGTTACTATTAAATGAAGTTGCCCATGGCAGAACAGTAAAAAATTTGTCATAATCACATCCAGAAAGCTTTTTCAACCAACACGTATGCCTTAAGGGTTGTGTAACCCCCCGCTACATTCCAATGGGCTATGACCACCATCCTTTTTACCCTGAAGTTGTTGTGCGTTCTCATATACCTTGAAGTTATCAATGTCTTCTGAAAATTTTTGAGCACCTCACCCAATTAAAGGGGTACTCTTCTAGCTTTCTGAGGACAACATCAAGGTAAGCCCCATCTATGCCACTTCTTCAAGTATTATTTGGAATACCTTGGGTTTGTGGTAGATTCCAAGGGGCTTAAACTGCAGCCATCTATGGTGAACGTTATCTAAAAAATGACTCTGCCAATCAGCAAACGCAATGTACAGGTATTTTGGGATGGTTGGTTACTATCAACGCTTTATCCCAACTTCTGCTATATTGGAGGTCTGCTGTTTGAGTTACTAAAAAAGGATGCTGTGTTTTAATGGATGAAACGTTGACAATTCTCCTTTGAAACACTTTGGAGGGTGTTAATCAGCGTGCTGGTGCTATGCTATCTTAATTTTGATAAAGAGTGTATCATTCAGATAGATGTGTCTCTTTTCGCTGTTGGGGAGGTTCTTCCTAAAAAGATGACAATGGGGAGGAGCACCCTTTTGCGTACTGTAGTCAGAGCCTAAACTGCCATGAAAGCAATTATACCCTGGCTGAGTGGGAGTGCTTAGCAGTGATCTATGCATATAAGCGATTTAGGTTGTATTTTCATGGATAAAAGTTTAAAGTCATAACAGATAATGCTTTATTAAGCTTGTTACAGAAGCTCAAGGAGCTTAAAGGGCATCTAGTCAATGAGCCCTCATACTGATTTCTTATGCTTTTTATATCCTGCACCAACAAGAGAAAAGCACCAGATCGCCAATTTTTTATCAAGATTACCAACAATCGCTATCACAGCGGATCTGAGTGATGTAATGTACAATAAAATGCTTAGCAGAAGATACAACAATGAACCGCATCAAGATATAAAGGCCTTAAATGAGATGCAATCTAATACCTTCTAATGGAACGGTGATTTGTATATTTAGATTGGAGATTTTACAATGAACTTTCCAAGACCTTCCACGCGGCCAAGTATCATTATGAGTGCACACAAGGTAGTTGGACATAGCATATTGTGCAAGATGCTTTAATTGTTGCGTCCTCAGTATTTTTGGGATAGCATGCATTTTGACGTGCTTGAGACAATTTCCTGCTGCCTCCAGTGCCAAGTGAAAAAGCCGTTCCGCCTGAAGACTTTGTGTTGGTTGTTAAAGCCATATTTTGCCTGGAATACGGCTTTTACTCATTTTTGTGGGGCCCCTGATGACTGGAGCAAACCGTATAAATACATTCTGATGGCAATCAACCACTTGACCAGGTGGGTAGAAGCATGGCAATATGGGATTTGGGGGCGGTCATAGTGGTCAAGTTCATAATGAAATGCATAATCCAGTGACATGGCTTCCCTCAGTTCATCCTTACTGATAATTGAACCACTTTCACCTCTCAAATTCTCCCAAAGCTAAACGAGATAATGGCCATCCATGGTGTTCTAATGACACCATATCACCCCAAGTCCAATGGTATTGGTGAGCGAGTTAATGGGACCCTGGTGAACATACTCCAGAAATTGGTAACAGATTGACTTTCAGATCGGTGTTCTCTCCTTTCCACCGATGTCTTCATCTACAACATTAGCTATCACTCTGCAACTTGGAAAAGTCCCTTCAAATTACTATATGGATGGCACCCAGCTTTTCCTGCACTGCTCTATGCTTGTGTAGAAGATACCGCCAGAGCGGATCCACAACGTTACTTGATTAATATGGCATACACTTTAATCAGGCTGCAAACTGAATCATACTCTTTCAGCTTGGCCATAAAGATAAAAATCAGGCCACCAATCAGGTATGGCAAAGTAGGATAGCCCAGTTCAAATATTGAGATGGTTCTATTTCATGACCACATGGATTTGGTCAAAAGCATAAGTTGGCCAACATATGGGTTGGTATATTTGAAATAATTAAGAAAATGGGTGTCAACTCCTACACTATAAAGGACCCCACAAGCGGTTAAATCATTAACTGAGTGCACTTGAACTTCTCTGGGCGTATAAGCAATAGGAGAATTATTACTTAGTCAAGGGGGAAATGTTGAGATTCTGATATGACTGGATAAAAAACCTCAAATAGCTGCGGCTTTGCAAAATCTGTCAACAATGTTTTAATAATGAACAACCTTTTGAGCGCCTTGAAAAAAGGCAATACTGAGGCAGTAAGGATAGTCATTGGATTATCTCCAAATAAGGCAATAAGGTGATATCAGCTTATGACAAATATTTACTAGATCGCCTTAGACTAAGGCAATAGTGAATTGAAAATACAGATTTTGAAAAATCCTCTCAGATACAAGGATGAACCAATGATAATATGGCGGTAAAGAATATCCTAAAGGGGGTGGAAGGCGAGTTGGTAGGGCGTACGGCTACCAACCTGAAGGTTGCGGGTTTGATTCCCGCCCTTTGCACATCGATTGGGGTGCCAGCTGAAGGAAACTATTGGCGGTTAGTAGGTATGATAACACTAAAACCTTACCCATGACATAACCAGAAAAATCTGAGTCCCAATCTGGAGGTGGAAAACTTTCTACGACAGAGTTGACCCTGCTCAGGTTTCATGTTGATACTTTCTTTCTCTATTTTGGTAATGTCTGTCCCCCAGTTGGCTTGCCTCAAATAAATAAAAAGAATATCCTAAGCAAAAGGATCAGTATTAACCAAAGATGCTGATATATAAGTGGTGGGATTTTTGCCCATATTCCCAGCCTGCTAGAATACCTGGTGTCGCTAGGGGAAAATTTTCCTAAGGTGAAGTGAATCAGAAAATTGGTTGGCCCAAGTTTCAGAGGAACTACATTTGGGGGATTTTGGGATATTCACCTGGTTGTATCCATCAAGGATTGATCCAGATGAATACCTAAGATCTCATTGGATGGAGTGGCCAACAAAATAGGGGCATCAGATAGTGATTAACTATCAGGTGTACCAATTGAGATTGGTCAGGTTTCATCACTGACTGATTGGGAATGAATAGTGAATTGCAAGGCGAGTGATACCACCTGCAGCTAGCATATTGATCATTTGGTGAAGTGACCTGCCATAATGGGTAATAAGTCCCATTACCTAAGCAGGTCGCTATCCAATTATGGTTGGTTCACTTGGATCAAGAGGAAAACATTAGGGACACGTTTTCTAACTCTTTCCATTTGAGGTCTCAAGGATGTCCAATGACAGAATCCTAGCCAGGATGGGGAAGACCATCGCTGCCAAGATGAGGAAGGGTGATTCAATGGTAACAGCTGCCATTTCATTGAAGTTGTCAACTGAGGGTTAGATGACCAATCCTCACAATAAATTCCTTAGAACTCACTATAATAAACACAGTATTATTATTATTAGTATTATTACTAAGATTATTATTATCAACAATATTAGCTACAGTAATATTGTCAATTCAGCGTATAATTAGACTATCAGCTTTCATTGTGACGTTCCATCTCAAGGATATTATTGCAGAAGGCAATAATTGGAAGACTCTCGGAGAGAATAGCAAAGATTCAAGTGGGGATCTAGAGATAAAGGGAACCACAATCAGGGATAGCTGCCAACTGTGTGTTGGGCTGAAAGAGACTGTCACTGGGGTATCTTGATGAAGATTGGGTGGACAGGAATATAGGGAACGAATCCCTATAAGTATGATTTGCGAGTATTTAATCAGAAGTACCGGCCAAAGCGTTGGGCCTAATAATAGTTCAATCTCAACTATGGATAATAGTCTCCATACTATTATTAATTATTACATTCTATACAATGTGACAAAGTGAACAAGAAATTGAACTTGTGCAGTAAAAAAGTTACTGGGTTGACGGCCAATAATCAATCCTAAGTAAATTTTTACAATAAGCAAGAAAAGAAGATTGGGGGAGGAGGATATAGGTAGGAAGAAGAGAGCAGAGCAGAAAGGATCTGCTATTGTTATTAAATTATATAAAGTGGTGTGCTAGAAGCTATCTGCTTCATATTTATTAAAATCCTTAAGTTTTCTTGAGGACTAGCGATCTCCATATCATCCATCCATTGCTCAGTGGGATCAACCCTGTGCAAACCTTAAGGCGTATATTAACTATAGTGCCAAAATTACAACATGGCTTCTTCTAATGTGTGGCTGGCTTTTCTATCAATGTATCCTTGTGCCCACTCAACAACAATTAAAGCCAGAATTCTGATAGCAGTGTGTTTTTCCAGTTTTAAAGAAAAAAATGTTGGAATTGGATAAATTATTGTATTCTGTGGATGACTATCAGTAAAAAAAGGTTTTATTGAAAGAAAAGCTTAAATTGGAAAATGACTCAAAAACAGAACTTAGGAGGGGCTGTTTTCTTTATAATCATGGAAAAGAGGTGATTGGATGGTGGTTTGGACCTAGCCCAGCTTAGTCCCTCTTTTTGTTAGTTTTCATTACTTGAGTTGTTAAAGCAGCATAGGGTGGAGAGATTTTTGATAAATTTGTATAAATTTATAAAAGCTTTGATAGAAGATATCTCATATTAGCAGTGGAGTCACTTTATTAGACCCAAACTTGAGTGGATTCAAATTTATCAGAAGTTTGGAATATTTCACTTTATGGGAAATCAAATCCACCAATTGATATGTATTAAAGCGCTTAGAGTCAAACTATAAACTCAATTCAGTATTTTGTGACAAATAACCTTGTATACTGGTGACCCAAAATACCTTTTCTGACTCAGCAAGGGTTTTCTGAGTTTTAAGGCTAATATTCTTGGTTCCAGAGGGGTGAGCAATAACAGACTGGTGATGGATGAGTCTGGGGTTCCTTCTGGGGGGCCCTGATCTGAGCTACCTCCATAAAAATCTTCTATTCTTTCCATAAAAGAAGAAGTATAGAAGGTGGGTACAATAGGGGGCCTTTGGGGCCAGAGCAGTAACCCAAAACTCATCAACAACATGAGCCAGATTTTCAAGTTATACCAAAGGCTCCACTGGTGCCTTTGGACCCACTTTCATCTGTAAGGGAACTTTTTGCATACTAGCCCCAGAGATTGGGTTTCATACTTACATCATACTCTCGTTTTTATCATGAAAGATCCCTCCACCTGGTAATTGGATCAGAGTTTAGTTTTTGTGTATTATGTCAAAAGTCTAATAGCATGATAGTAGCAATATTCTTTGGAAGATAGGGGGCCTCAGAATGTGACTCATGAAGCCTTGCTACTACTCCTTACAATTTGTGTAGTCCTTTGCGATTATCCAACTATTTTCATAAGTGAGGTAGCATTTCCATGAGATAAGGTACTGCATTGACCTATGGTATTTTTTGCCATTATTGCTCAACTTCTGTCCCTTTAGAGTCACTTACAATGATAGGTTCTGGGGATGGTGGTTCGCTCCTCCTTAAAGAAGGATAATTAAAAGATGTGAAACATGTTATGTTTCTTTCAGTGTGCGGGAAGCTTGATGTAGTATGCCACATTACTGAATCTTTCTATACTTTGAAAGGCCATGAGAACTTACTTCTAGCTTCTTTAAGGGTAACTTTAATTTATGTGGCAAGTATCCAGCATAAAAAATTAGCCCGCTGAGATATTATGCCTTGGAATCCTCTTACAATCAAAAAGCTCTTGTAATTCTTCAATGACTCTCACCAATTGTCCTTGAACAAGAATTTGGATGTCCCAGTTATGTGTGATGTGGTCCTTTGCTTCAGGAACCACTGAGGTTAATTGTGGCCCAATTCATAGATAGCAGTTGTAACCAGGGTGGCCTCAAATGGGAAAACACCTGTGGAAGAGTGCAGAACAATGTAGTTTGATTACGCCAGAAGAAGGTTCATGCCCCATGTATCCTGGGTGAATGAGAAGTAAAAAAATAAATATTTATATAATACTTTATTGACCCTCTCTTTTGCCTATCTGGTTGTAGGTGATCTGTTATAGAATGGCAAGCCTTAATGATAAGGAGTTCTAGTAAATCATCCCAAAACTTGGCTGTAAGTTGAGGGCCACAATAGCTCACATTTTCTTTTGGTAGACCAAACATTCAGAACACTTAGGCAATAAATTGAGACGCTTTATCTGCTGTTATAGTATTTGTGTGGCATGGAATTAACAGCTCCAAATTGGTTAGCCCATCTAGGACCACCATTACAGCATCAAATCTTTTGACAGAGGAAGTTCCACGATGAAATCCACTGAGACTGATGTCCAGGGACTTTATGCTTGTTACAGTATATGGGAAATCCCTTCTTTATTGATCAATCAAATTTGGATCAAGTGCAGGTGATGCATCTCGCTACACACACTGTAATGTCTTTAGAGGTACCAGGCTATTTATATGTCCTCTTGACAATTTCAGCACACTTTTTGATCATGTGGCCTACTAAAGGTGGAACGTGGTGCTCTAAAAACATGTGTACGCAGAACAGGTGTGCTTATATCCAATCTTAAAAGAAAGTACTCCATCCTTTTATGCATAAAGTGACTCTTGTAGGTTCTAATCTCTAGGTTTCCACCAATTCTACTCCTCCAGGGAAACATAATTAGGTTGCTTAGACTCATGCAAGCATTGGTGTTTCTAAGTCCAGAACAGCATAAGGTACTGTGGCTGGTGCCAAGGCAAGGATACTGGTGGTGGCACAACTGTAGTAAGCTCAGACAAGGGCCCATCTGGACCTGGATTCAATGCTGGGGTTACGGCTAAACATGTTGGTATAACATTCAGTAGGCCCTTTAAAAACTCATTAGAGATGAAAACTACAATGATCCTGGTAGGTACATGCCTGGTGATGGGCCAGCTTCTGTATCTTACAATAGCACAATAAAGATTAAGGTCATTCCGCACTGTGATTTAATGTTGCGCCCCCTGGAAGAGATATTTCCAGTGTGTAAGTGACTAAGGTACCTATGCTGTAACTCTATTTTAAATTGTCCATGCCTGTTTTGTAGAGATTAATTTCTTAGAAAGTATGCCACAGGATGCTCTGTCCCTTCATTCACTTATAATAAAACCTTTCCCACAGCAACTGCAGAATCACCACAATCCACAATGAGGGGCTTAATGTTTCATCATGATGCAAAACTGGTGTTGACTTGAAAAATCCTCAATTGTTTCAGAAACCTGTTGGCATTTGTCAGATATTAAAATATCTAATGTATAGCAAGGATTTATATATATCAACTCTACCATCAGATTCCCTCAAAAATTACCTTAGGGAAAGTTTTATTATTTAATTATTACATTATATATTATTTCTTACTAACACTTATTTATGTAAAGGTTTGCTCCAAAATTAACACCTTTCATAGGCTTCAAGGGGGTTAAATGAGTTCAAATATTATCCCACACCTGATTGGCTAGTATAAATTAGATATACAATTTACACCATTTACAGTGACAACTACCTCACTTCTGATTGGCTAGAGCTCAAGCCTAATTGAGATGAAGTTGTTTTACCTATGACTGATTGGTCACAGCCAAAGTGTTTTTTAATTTTAATTTATTGCAGGAAAGGCCGACCAGGGGACAGACACTTCCAATAAGACATGAAGAAAGTGAAACACAGTAATAGGGGGGCACCCCAGATAAGCTAACACTGTCTCCTGTTGCCAACGGGAACATTACTACTGGGAGGGGGGAACGTGTATAGGGGCTGGAGCCACGATTGAGCACATGTGGAGGAAGGGGTCAGATGTGATGAACCAGTCTGGGAACCAGGAGGAGACTAACTGGCGGCGATGTGGCAGGAGGTAACCAAACAACCACGCTTGAAAGTGGTCCACTAAGTGCGACTGGAACCAGCAGACAGCTTTTGGAAGGGTGGGGGTGGAGCCTGCAATGGCATCCATAACAATTGTGTGGATAGTCCACATGGCGATTGCGACCACCAAAGCATGGAGGGAGGGTGGAAGAGGGGAGACGATAGATAAAGCAAACATATCCCTAGACAAACTGAAGGGATGTGCCTGATCCTGGAAAAGCAGACGTTGTACCTCACGCCAGATCGCTTTAGATGTAGGGCACTTCTCCAGGCGGTGAAACAGAGTTCCATACTGGCCACACATGACACAGGATGAGTGCAAAGCATTAGAGTGCTTGGACGTATGGTACACCTGCCTCAAGCAGCGCCACACATGGGAACAGATATGAGGCTGCAGAAGAGGGTGGTGGGCGTATTTCCAAATCATTTTCTGGGATTCTAGGGAACAAGGGATGTCCATCATGTCCAGGTAGTCCACCCTGGCCAAGACATGGGGCTTCACGGGTATTAAGCTGTCCAGAATGGGTAGTCCCTGTACCTCCTGTGTGAACTGAGGAGAGGGGCGCCCCCTCTGGGAAGTGTGTCCACTGATAAGAATTCTCCACTCAGCACTCCGCGTGGAGAGGAGAAATCATTTGAAGTGGGGTGCAGTTCCATGTGGACCTGCGGCTGAAGGATGGGCAGCCAGATACTTTATCAAAGAGTGAGGGTGTGACGGATTGGTAAGGCCCAGGGCGCGGGAGAAGTTGGAGCGGGCTGTGTGGGACCAGTGTTATGCCGGAAGGGTAGGGATGGTAACAGCAGCGATCCAGGTGCCCAGAATTTTTGCATCATGGGCCTCAAAGTTGAGAAGGCCCATGCCTCCACTATGGCGAGGGCCAAACATGACCTCTAGTTGCACTGGCAGTGGGCGGCCCGACCAAAGACACCCTTTTAGAAGGGCATATAGTGACTTGAAGAAACCTGGGGAGAAGGCGATGGCGTGGGCCCCAAACCAAACTTTGGAGAGGAGCATAGAGTTGGCAAGTACAACCTTGCCCGTAAGGGAAGTAGGGTGGGCTCTGAGGGAGGCGATGCGCTTTGTCACGTTGTCCAGAATATGGTTTTCCATCACCAGTGAGGCATACCTGCCTGCCTCCAACCACACCCCCAAATTGGTGGACCAGCCCAACGGTAGGGCGCGGCACAAAAGGGAGCACAAGTGGGGCGATGTGGGATGGGTGGGTAAAGCAAGCGCGCGTGCTAGCAGATGGGGTGGACTGGAAACAGGGCGCTGAGGCCCAGAAGGTTTGATACTGACCGAGGAGAATGATTTCAGTTTTGGATGTGTTGAGTGCAGCATTACTTACCTGGGAGTAAACCTGGATTAGAGCTTCAAGCGTGCGTGCATCATGATTGTTAGACACCTCCACCACACAGTCATCAGCAAACGCCAACATTTTTACTGGGTCTTGGCCTTGCATTTGGACCCCAGCAAGGCGGGAATTCACATTGCAAAGAAGTGGGTTTAGGCTGAAGTTATATAAGAGTGGGCTAAGGGGGTCCCCTTGGCGTAATCCCCTTTGAGGGCGGACTATGTCCGTGAGAAAGCCAGGGCCACGCACAGCCATTGTGGCTGATTCCGTCAGCAGCATCGCCCAACTGATGAAGCGAGGGGGTAGGCGGAATTGGTGGAGGCAGGCCCTGAGGTAATCCCAGTTAACTCTATCATAGGTCCTCTGTTGGTCCAAAAATACTAGTACACTAGAGGCCGTGGACTGACAGGCGTTGGCTACAGTGTGCACGTTGTCCCAAATCGACCTTCTGGGTATGAAACCAACTTGTTCTGGGGAGATGGTAGCAGAGGCAACAATCCCCTAGATGGTTAGCCATGATTATAGTCAAAAATTTTGTGTTAGTGTTTGTTAGAGAGACGGGGCACCAGTTGGCCAGGTCTAGCTTATCCCCTTTTTTTTAGAGCGTAATGGTGAAGGCCTCTTGCCCTCCTGGTAGGAGGCGCGTTTTCAAAAGGCTTTGGTTAAGTGAGGCAAGCAACAGTGGGGATAAATATTTGAAATACCTCTTATAAAACTCATAAGGAATGCCATCTGGGCCAGGGCATTTCCTATTTGGTGCACCATGGATGGCGGACCAGAGTTCATCTGGAGTAATCAAATTTATTAACTCTAGGAAACAGGAAATGGTGCGGATGTGTGTGCTATAGAGAAAATTCGCCATTTCAGCTGACAGAAGCGGTTCAGATTGGTAAAATTGGAAAAACTGTTTTGTATTTTGATTGCTACTTCAGCTGGCATATCCGCTACAGAGTTTTCTGGCCTTCACACCTGTGTGCAGGCTAAGCTCTGGCGCGGTGTGAAGAATTTTTGAAAAAAGTAAGCGGAGCACATGTCACCCACTGTGATGTGTTTAGCTCTGTACTGAACACAAACCTGGTGCTTGTGTTGCTGCTCAAGCGCGTTGAGGTGGGCGGCTACTTCCACCCACTTGCGTTCCCAGGCAGGGCTGTAGCCCTTGGCTGGGACGTTGGACTCCAGGTGGGCCAGCTCTGCCAGAGCGCGCGAGAAGACCGCAGAGGTGGATTGTGAATGTCAGGAGGACAGGTGGTGAGCCTGGTGGATTGTATCCACCTTGAAGGCTGACCAGGTGGAAATTGGTCAGTGCAAAATGGTGTGATAAACTCCAGAGCAGTGGTCACAGATTTCATCCACGCTTAAAATTGTGGTGATGCAATTTTGGCCAGGCAAAGTTTGCACCAATTTGGAGCCCGATCAACTGGGTTGGGTAGGTGGAAGGTTATCAAAATCGACCTGTTATCGGAGAAATTGATCTTTGTCATGGTGAAATGGGAAATTTGGGTACAAAATTTCAACGGCACGAGGATAAGGTTGATGCAGGACATGGACCTTAACTGGCCATTGTGGATGTGGGGGTGCGACATGTTTTCAAGAAGTGGAGCATGATGTGGCAGTGTGGTGATCAACCCTAGGGTGGCCTTGAGGATGCATAGTTCTTTATGTCCCTGTGGCGGTGAAGATGAGGAAGGCCAGCGGTCAGTGGTTGGGTTCAACCAACAGTTCATGTCACCAATGATGAAAGGGTCAGGGGGTAATGGAAGGGATTTGACCAACAAGAAAAATTTCTGACGTTCTCATGCACAGGTTGGGGCGTAAATATTGACAATAGCGTGCACTATGCTGGCCCACAAAAAATTTACAACGAGGATGCAGCCGCTAAGGAAGGATTCAGATGATAAAAATTTAAAATAATTGTTTTTTCAAATAAGCACCCCACAGTGCTCAGACCAGAAGGATAGGGAAGGGAGGAGCATGGATTTCCATGTATCCTCAGAACCGCGTGGACAGTGGGACTCCTGGATGGCCAGGATGTCCACAGGTAAATTATGTTGTAAAAAACTCAGTTTCCTAGCATGGGATGGCGAGGCCTTGAGTCTGGTGATGTTCAATGTCCCTAAAGTAAAGGCTCCCCCCATCACACCTTAGGTGCGAGGGGAAGGGCACCTGAGCCCTTCAGCCATCTCATGTTCTCCACGACGCTTTTTGGTGCCTTGGGTATGTGATGCAATGTAGTTGGAAGTTTGGGTAGCTTTAGCGGTCAGGTTTGCATTGGCTTTTGCCTTTTCTTTTTGTTTCCCCACTAGAGCGAGATTTTTGTGGTATGTGCAATTTTGATGCACTGACAAAAGTTTTTGAATTTTTGGCCGAGAGGTTGGAGACTAAATCAGTTCCAATTGAGGCTTGGACGCATTGGTCAAATGAGTTCAACTCACCCATTGGGGCTTCAGCTTGGGCGGCCCAATCTGCTTGGGTCTCCAATCTAATTGGTCAAGAGATTCTTGAGCTGCTTCCACTGCGAAAGTCTCAATGTCCTCCTGGAGCTGGGAGAAAAGGAAAGCAGAGATGACCTTGGCCGCCTCCTTGGAAGCTGCCTTGCGGGCCTGTTTGTCCTTCTTCTTCTCTTGTGGGGATATTGGGTGAACTACTAAATAGCAACCTTGTGCTCCCCATGGGAAGGCCTCCTTTGTATCAGCGGTTGGTTCATAGTGGGTCTCCCCGGTGTTCATAGCCTCCAAGGGATGCTATTGGTATGTGATACCCTCCTTGGAGGGGCAGGTGTGTGCCTTGTGGCCTAATGCATCACAATATGCGCAGATGGGAGGTGCGCTGTCCACAGTGACCCTGAAAGGGTGGGTGGCATGCCCCTTGATAGTGACAAAAGCGGTGTGCGGTATTTGGGTTAGATCCTTCGCTATCCCCTCATCTGGGGTTAGAACTGCAATCGCTTTGCTGGTTCACAGGTGTGGCATCAGCGTAAAGCGTTGCATTTCAAAGAATTGTATTTCGCCATATATGGCTAGCCCAGCCTTCAGGTGATGCTCAAGTATGGCACGTTTGACTGTAGTGGGCAGAAAGTCGAAAGTTACAAAAATCTAGTTTGATTTTGTCCATCTGGTGCACTAAAATTTGATGACCCGCTGCCTATCTGGGAGGTCTAACACAACGCGTACTGTTGCAGCTTTGTCCGCTGCTTCCTTGCTTTCAAAACCAAGATCCAGCCAACCGCATGGCATGGAATGAGGTGCAACATACACCGCGTTCAGGAAATGAGAGTGCACATCCCCACAAAAATTTTCCCACATCGTCATCTGCTGAACATCCAGGAATACCCATACTCCATGTTCCACCGACGAGAGTAGTTGAGAGTGTGGCATATTGATGTACTGGTTGCATCGCGCTTGCCAAGCTAAAATTTCTGGGGACATGGTTACTGCCAGTTTTTTGTTAAGTTTGTCTATTCCTCTGGGTTCCCTGGGGCGTTTGCAAACTTTAGATGTTGTGGGGCCAACACCTATGCCCTTTGCCTTACTTGCCCAACTGCTCCCCAACATGGGCGCAAACTAATCTCCTCAGTGAGATTATCAAACTGATACCTGACTTGAATTGTATTTTGTTTCAAAAGTGATTGTAACAAGAGAGAAAAGTTAATTAGCCAGAGGTGTTGCAATGAAGTGAAAACCTTGTTTGTAACACTGATTGGTTTATAACAATATGCCATTTATTTACTTTACACACTGTAATTCAAACCCTGAACGTGTGATTTAATATCTAAAATTCAAATGAAACTCAATTTATATATTTGGAATTTGTTTTCTAGATCTGTGGATCAACATAATAAGCTATTATACATATCCAAGCGTTTCTATGTACCCAGAGCTATGCGTTATCAGTAAAATGATGCACCATTGGAAGAAGTAGGATGTACTACCTCTTTTCACAAGTGATATCCATAATTTATGTGATACATGCAAATTCTTTGACAAGGAATTTCACTCTCATCATTTATATCCATACATTTATTCCTTTAAATATATTTCTTACTGAAAAGTATAAAAACAATTTAGATTACTAAGTAAAGATGTAGTCTATCCCATAGTACTTTTACCTACTTGATCCTTTTTCTCCAACAAATTTAAATATAGTAGAATTAGTTGAACTTTAGCCTCTTCTCCCTTAGGCAAATGCAAAGTACTAAGCATACCGCGCCTGTCATATTTTAAGAACTCTGGGTTAGCACCAAGCAACCCAACTAGCCAAAAAATTCTACCGCATTCTTATGACCATTTGAAGGGAACATTTTTTTCCTGTTAGTGATTGAAGGGATGAAGCCAGCTGAGTGAGGGCTGGGGAGAAATTTTTTAAAAAATCATAGTACCAAGGAAGCTTTGGAGATGCTTTTGATTGGTTAGGATTGGCCAATACTGTATGGCTTCTAGTTTACGTGGAGGGACAGCATATCCATCTTTAAGGACTAAATTACCCAAAAAACTTACTTTCACCCAAAAGAGCTTGCGCTTGGAAGGCTTTGCAAAGAGTCTGCTTTGTGAAAAGCTGCCATTACAGCCTTCACAGCTTTGGCATTCTGTTCATGATTTTGGGAGTAGATTAATATGTTGTTGATATAGGCGACAGAGCATGTAAACTGGAGATAGCCAAGGACATTGTTAATCAGGCGTTTATAAGTTGCCAAAGCGTTCTTTAGCCCAAAGGGAATCAAACTAAAATGAAAAATCTGATGCCTAGTCCAAATGTAAATGAGTCATTCTTGCCCAGCTTTGACCCTCACCTGGTTAAAGGCGTTAACTAGGTTGAGCTTTGAAAATAATCAGGATTTTAAAATGGCCTGGGTGATAGTTTGTTCCAGTGGGAGGGGGTATGAGTATGGAACCGTTACATTATTTACATGTCTTAGTTGACTTTGGGCCATAAGGTCCCATCAGCTTTCTGGTCAAAGATTACAAATGAGGAAATTGGAGAAGACTTTTTTATAATTCACCCTTTTCTAACATGTCATCCAACCATATGCCTAGTGTTTTGTCTACCTCCTTAGTGTGCGGATACAAAAGACAATTGATTTTCACAAGATGTACTTTCATCTGGAAGGATAGGGCTATTTAAAATGGGCTGGGAGTCAGTTGCTAGACATTTGTCAAAAACGCCCTTATATGGGAACAAGAAGTCAGAAAAATCTTGAGGTTCATAGTTTATGGATCAGGGGGAGAGATTGAGCTAAGGGAGGCTTCAGGGGTAAGAGTTTCAATCAATGAAAAATTATCCACTGTGACTTTTATAGAAAAATGGTTAGGAGTTAAGTTCTAATTAATAATCACATTCTGGCGACGCCACTATCCCACACCCATGATTACAGGGTCCATTAATTTTGGAAAAACCAAAAATAAATCACAAAGGCAGAATTTTTGAATGAACAGCTGACTGGACTCTGGGCAGTATGGCAGGTCATTGGTTATGAAGACGCGCCTAGTTTAGATGAGGGTATCTCAATTCAGTTCTAATTTGTGAGCAACTCTTATGTCAATTAAGTTTCTTGCTGCTCCTATGTCTTAAAGCACTTGTACTTTAACCTTGCATACCCCTTCTCTAAAGGTAATAGGAAACAAGAAGAAAGCTTGATCTTTTTATTGGTCACAGAAATTTAAAGGGCAGCAGAAGGCGGTGCAGGGCCCATATTAGGAGGAGCCTCTTAGTAGCCCATGGGCTATACTGTGCATCCTCCATGAGGCTATTATTATGTTCTCCTGGTCAGAAATCATTGTGGGAGAAGAGTGAATAAAAATATGACATTATCATTCTCACTTGTGTGTAATAACTCCCATGGTTTAACACATCATAGGAAACTTAGTGGTTCTGATAATTGGATGGTGATGTTAAGGTATAAGTAGAATCTAAGCTCATAGTATGGGTCCTATTTTCCTGCTCATGCCCTGCTAGAGCTTCCACTTGGACTACTTGAATGAAAATATACGGTTATTCATTAAAGCTAGAGTTATGACCATATCTTTTTCTGATGGAGGAAGAAAGGGGTTAACAACTGGTATCTCATTAATCTTCATGAAGCCTTGAGTTTAAGTAGATACCACTGCAATTCCAGATGAACTTCCCAGAACCCTTAATCCCTAAAAGAGATAAAGAGTGTTTTAGTAGAACTGAACTATCTTGGTGAAGCGCTGATGCTTGAATATATGACACAAAAAACATTGAGGATATGATTCTCTGGAAGACTTTCCACAATTAATATGCAGGAGAAAGCTGCCTCCATTGATATGGGAGGGGATCTCATGAGGGATTTCTTGCTGCAGTTGTGTCCAAGGAGGCTCTAAAAGCTGTCACTGAAATAACAGTGGGTATCCCATTTTTAGAAACTAACGCTACAAAGGCCTCTGCAAGAGATTATAGATCAGAGGCACTCTGGTTTAAGTGAAGAGGCGGAAGAGGAAAGATACTTAATTTAGGGTGCTTGTAATGCTGTAGATACTAGATTCAATAATAGTGTTATTCCTTTCTTGGTTGCAGAATTCAACACTCCTCTCGCCCAACATTGATATTCTCCTTTTGGTACATCCAAGAGGACAAGATTTATTTGGGCGTCAGTAAGAGCATATTATGAGAACCCTCAGCTGCAAAGCGCACCTAGTGTTCCAGCAGTTCATTTAGAACCTGTTCTGATACTTTTGGAAAGGAAACTAGGGAATTCTCTACTGCCGCCAAGCTTATTGAAGGAGCAACATGAATTGCTGGATCAGGGTGATCTCTGCCTCATGTCAACGTATTATGTTTACAGGCATGGATGAGTGAGACATAGGACCAACAAGAGAATACCAGGCCCAAGTGAAATGCAAATTTATTGTAATTAATTAACAATTGCTTCACCTGATTAAGAAGGAGGTAAGAAAGTGCTGAGGTTAATGGTCAGTTCAATATGTCATTGATTCTGCTGATTTGAGTAAGGTTAGGCTTCCAGTCTGTGTGTTACATCCAAGTGAAAAGCCCATAATGTCAGTGGCATATCAGGCCTAATGACTTGTGAAAGAGACGCCCTAGGATTTCTGAAAGGGTAACAATGTTTAATTATGTAAAGGCTCCCATAGCAAACCAAATGGCTAAAAATGAGGTCAACCTCTGGTCTTTCTGGAGTGACCTCCAAGGGTGGGAAAGGCATGTAGGACAACCGCTCCTTCTGATTTGGTGGTTTCTGGCATTTGGTATCTGTCTAAAAAACTCTTTTCTTTCTTTCAACCGTTAATAGTCATTAGCCCACAAGGAGGTACTTCTTTATGATTATTATGATAGAATTTTAAATTAAATCAAATTTGGTTTATTTTTTGTACAAGACGAGCTCAGTGATTATTCCTTAGATGTTGGAGTGGCTCAAATTGCCACACAAAATTGGCAAAAATGTTTGATCAGTGTAGCAGTTTGGTTATATTAAATGAGGCAGATGGCCCCAAAGTTGAATAATTCAAATGATTATCAACTGAGAGATACTTTTTTGGTTAGGCAGACATGTTTTTTTAAAAAATTATCATCTTACAAAAATCAATGGATTATAAGGCATATTTTTGTCCATATCACGCTGAACCAGTGGTGAGTCAGTGGGACAAATCTGGTGGTTGACAATGTCCAATGTAAGTGATGAATTGGAAATCCTTTGCTGCCCAGATTAAATTAAGACTATGGTGGGTCACTGAGAAAAATATGGAGGATTGTGATAACCTTCTAGAACAGCATATTGAGTAAATAATTTTGGGAGCATAACTCCTTATGACTTCTGCTAGTGCACAGCGAGCTGCTAGATCAATGTATCTGAGTGCCCACTCAACAAGCATCAGAGCCCAAATGCTGATAGCGAGGTGCTTTGTCAGATTCAAAGAAAAAATGTTGTAATTGGATAAACTAGTGGAGTCCGTGAGGAACTATAGGGAAAACAGGTTTTTAGTGAAATAAAAGATCAAAGTGGAAATTGAATCAACAACAGAATCTAGGAGGGTCTGTTGTCTTTTTTCCTAGGGGAAATCAGGGGATTGGAGGGTAGCTTGTAACTGGCCCAGATTGAGCCCTCTTTTTGTCAGTTTCCGTTGTTGAGTTGGAGAGAGCAGTATGTGTTGCGGTATTCTTGTAAATTTGTATAGACTCATAAAAGCTTTGAAGCAAATATCTTAGATTGAAAGTGGAGTCGCTTTGATAGACGCAAACTTGAGCGTTTTTCCCAAATTAAACGCTTGGTATATTCTGCTTCAATGAAAATTGAATCTGCTAGTTAATTATATATAAAACCTCCTGGGGTCAAACTATCGACTCAGATCAACTAATCATGACCCATAACCTCATATTTGGTGACCCAAACACCTTATATAACCTAGTAAGGGTTTTCTACGTTTCAAGTCTAATTTTTGGTTCCATATGGGTTAGGCAATGACATACTGATGGAGGGATGTGTATGAAGGTCCTGCTGTGGGGGCCTTTATCTGAGGTAACTCCCAACAGAGCTCCTTAATTTTTTACACAAGGAAAAAGATAAGGGGTATAATAGGGGTGCCCTTTGTGCAGAGCTGTGACCTACCGCTATTTGACAACATAGCCAAATTGCCCAGATGTACCTAAGGCTCTATTGGTGCCTTTTTTCCCTTCTTGAATCTGTAAGGGAACATTTTGAGGTCCAATCCTGAAATTTGGGTTTCTAGAGTTACTGTTATCTTTAGACTAAATCTATAACGTTTATAAGATAAAATTTAGTAGGTATTATATTGATTAAAAAACATTTAGTCTGATATATATTAAGGATCTGTATTTATTAAGTAACTGGATGGGTGGGGCTTATATTGAATGATTAACAAAAATTGATTTTTTATTTTATATGTTAATAAACTATTACAATATATTTTAGTTTGGTTATCTTTGGGATAGATATTATACAATAAAAAGTAGAGAAGTAAATGATGCCTTAATTCAAGCCCAAATACCACAGGAAAATACTGAGATGGGTGTTTTATATGGCCTGGCAGTATCAAAAGGGTCTTAAGAGGTTTTTTATGTCTATGCTTTAAAAAATCATATATAATGTTCTAGTTTTATCTTTTCAGAAAGAGAGAAGTAGTCTGCTTATACTAACTTCTATACCCAATATAAGGTCACTTTACTAAATAGCCATATATGAAATAGCCAAATTAACTTAAATAGTTTTGTTTAACTGGGTCGTGTATTGCACTATTGAGAGATTCTAGAAGATATAGTATATATAGTATAAATAAATAATATAAATATGGTCATATAAAGAGGTTTTTAATTGTTTATATACTTTTT
>JAKSZP010002048.1:0-36882 GCA_022478985.1 Massospora cicadina | reverse complement strand
GTGACATTGTGGCGGAATCATCTGAAACCTTTACTTTATTCTCAGGGCTAGACCCCTGTACAGTTCCAAATTTAGAAGAAGTAGAAGGATTAGAAGGATAGTATTCCCTCATTTCAAGAGGCGCGCGCGACTTTTCAGCCTCCATATTTATATTAATTGATACGATGATGGCCAAATTACCTGGCCCCTTCTAGTTGGGGCGGAGAAACTACCCCAAAGGGTTTCAACCAGATTATCGAAATTGGAAGGAGGTGACTGCCAAATTGGGGCATTTTGCATTGATATGTCCAGGGTTGAACGGAGAAACAACGTTTTAACCTCATTGGTTAATGGCAAATCCTGGGCTTTTTTGCAGAATTCACTCAAGTATGCTTTCATTGGCTGACCCACTTGATGCAGAGAAAAGAACTTGAAGAAGGAATGGAGGGATGCTTCCTCAGGTCAATGCTGCTCCAAGACCTGCTCCAAGCCCTCCACTGTTTGCCACAAATGTGGGTGAGTGCAGTATACTGCAAAAACCCAGTCTCCTGCATTGGGAGACAAATGGGACAGCAGATTCACTCCTCACAAAAGTGGACGTGAACCAGACAGATTTTGTTTACTTAACGAGGGTTTTGGCTCAAGGGATGCCAAGGCTTGTTGAATTTCTGAGTGAATCTTGGGAGAAAGGCGGGGAATCACAACATTTAAATCACAAAAAGTCTGAGACCACCAGGTATGAGCAGGAAGGGTGGGCACTTCCCAATTGGTAGTTGCAATAATAACGCTGAGATGCACCAAAACAAAACCAAATGAGAAAATTGTGGTGAGCACCATTGTGGCAGTGACAAATGGCCAGCGCACCCAATTTACCAATAACAAAAGTCCCACATGGATAATTCTCATGCACGTATAATAAAAAGGTTGGTCAACTAATGTCAAGGGAGTGTCTGTAACTCTCTCATTCCCAGCAAGGTGATGTGGGATGCAAACCCACATTGTTAGGGAACTAGCCATTAGAAGAATAGGAAGGAAGGCACCTCGAACGGTGCCTGTGCAAAAGGCACCCCAGGCAAGGGTGTAAAGCGCCACATAAAGTACCATGTAAGACAGGAATATTACAGCCTGAGTGGACCCCAAAGGGGAGTCCATAATCAATTGTAACTTGGCGTCAGGGGTCTTGGGTGCCTCAATTTAGAGGGGACCTGGGCGGCCCAAGGGAGCACCTGGGATTTTTGTAAATTGTGATAAAAGGTAGTGGCCTACATAATTGGAGACCTCCCCAAAGAGGTCCACCACCAAGTTTGCCCAAGGAACCATTGGGAAATAAAAACATAAAATAATGGGAAAATTTATTAAAGAAAAGTTGACCAACAAGGAATTTTGGTTGCAAAAACATATTTAAAGTGGGCTGGGGAAATTCAGGTTCTGCGCAAGTGCGCCCAAGCCTTGACGCTCCAATAAACAGACGCTTCCATCCATTTTAGTAAAATACACTGAAAGTGCCTTCACTCAAGTAATCAATTGAAGCCGTATTTTACCTGAGCTCAAAATTTTATATAACTTGAGCGGGACTTGAACCCTTACTCTTCAATCAACTGAATTGAACCATCTTCATATATAACATAAATCGTTCGTTTTAGTGCCTGGGCCAAGATCAGAGGCTGGGCGTTTTGCACCCCATTAGTATCAACCTGGGCATGCTTGGCTTGCACCCAGCGTTGATCTAAGGTGTGTTTCAGGTCAGGAAGAGCCTGAAGTTTCACCTTCTGGGCCTCCTGTTGCCCAGCCTTATCTTTAGCATCTGTTCCTACTATAAAATTATGCAACCATGACATTCCCTACCTCCTTCGCACACTTTCCAGTTGTTGAGAATACCCTTAAGGGACGAATCTGAAGGTGGTGACGATGATGGGCTACTACTTATTGGGAGCTCCTGAAGAAATAGATGTCCTTTATCGATTGAATGCTGAAGGAAAAGACAAAACTACCATACCTGAGGAAACGTACCCCAGCCAAATTCTAGGGTACCCAAGATTCATTGAAACTGCCAGCGACGGTGATGAGTTCTTAACTGGTTTGACTCGACCTCTTCAGCGGGTTTATACTATGGAATTTATCCTGGATAAATACCCTGATATTTCTTGTAAATTAACATCCACTTTCCAGCTCAAAGAGGTCTTGGCCTTGTATTTTTAACTTTGGAGGAACACTTATCAAGGTTGAAGTGGTTATTTAAAAAGTCCAGATAATGGCCATCCTGGATACTGGCTCCCCAATTAATGTGATCTCTACTAAGCTTATAAAAAAGAAAAGGCTGGCGTCCAACTTGGAGTATGATCAAGAGTTTGGAACGCAGGCCCTAATAATACTCATGCCAGTGGGGCTTATTCTTCACTCTCCATTCAAATTAAAAAAATCATCTTATTAGCCCCTGCAGTGGCTTTGGACAACAACGCCTATGATATGCTCATAAGTACCTAATTTATGCTCAAGTATGAGGGAATTATCAACACAAAGCAAGGTTTCCTCTCATTGCTCAACCATGAAGTCCCATTAGTCTTATCAAATAAAGATCCTAGCAAGGACGAATACTCTTGCCTGGTTATTTATCCCTTTTCAGCTATTACTTTACATTATACCACCTCTGGGTGCTACACAAAGAAATAGCCCGATTCAGTGGATGCTAGGGATGGAATCCCTTTCTATATGGCAGAAGAGGTCTTGATTAAGCCTGGTGAACAACGAGTGGTTGACACAAAAATCACGCTCTAAATCCCACACCACTGTTTGTTGCACCTTGTAAGTATTGAGAGCGTTGTCCTTTGGAGCCTCAGGTATTGACTAGTATTCTCAACCCAGCTTACCAGAGGCCTATTACACTGATGTTGGGGAACCTCATTGCAAAGGACATAGTTGTAAGTAAACACCAGGAGATTGGCAGAGGCTTGTTAGTCCCTGTGGAGGACATTAAACAAATTTACTACATTGGCTCTACGTTGGATATGGGCCTGCCAACGGATAACCTGGTATGTACCTTACCAAATGTCCATATCTCGGATGAGCTGACCCCAGATGAACTTGACAAAGTTCACACTCTATGAGAAGAATTTAGCGAAATATTCTCCAAATCAGATTATGCCTATGGCCACATGAGGGGCTGGTACCACTCCATTGATGTGGTTGATGCCCATCCCATTTGGTCAAAACCTTACCACAAATCAAAGGTGGAAGAACAGCAGATGAGAACGGAACTCAAGAAGCTACTAGGCGCGAGTAACTAGTTCCTTCACAAAGCCCTTGGTCTTCTCCAATGTTACTCGTAAAAAAATGGAGGACATTGGATAGTCATGGACTACCACAAATTAAATAATCTCATGAAAAAGGATAGCTATCCTATCCCCTGCATTGATGACACCCTGGCCCATCTCTCTGGCTCTAACTTCTTCTCCACCATGGACTTGGCCAGTGGATATTGGTAAATGGACCTTTCTCCTCAGGATCAGGAGAAATGCGCCCTTATCAGTAGTAAAGGGTTTCTTCCAACCCACACAATTACCTCAAGGGTTGTGTAACGCACCTGTCTCTTTACAGCGTGTGATGGATCATATTTTGCAGGACCTGAAGTAAAATGTGTCATCATCTATCTTGATGACATTACAGTGCTCTCAAAAACCTTCAACAAACATCTTGATCACCTGGAGGAGGAGTTTCAGCAGTTACGTAAGTCAAATATTTATTTTAAACCCTTAAAGTGTACTTTCTTCCAAAGGAAATTAGATTTCCTTGGCCACTCCATTTCCCAAGAGGGAATTTAACCTATACAGGACAAGGTCGAAGCAATCTCAAAAATGCCTCCTCCTAAAAATCTACAGATATATAGGTATTTCTAGAGATCATGGGGTATTACCATCAATTCATTCCTAAATTCGCCCAACTCAGCGAGCCCCTTGTCCACTTATCAACCAAGAATACTCCTTTTCAGTGGGGTGCTGAACAAAATGGCCGCTTTTGAGACGTTAAAGCAGCTTTTACACAATGTCCTATCCTGAGGCTTCCTGATTATAATAAACCATTTATCTTGTTTACTGACACCTTGTAATATGCCATTTGAGCTATCTTAACCTAATTGGATGAAACCGTGTTGATCATCCAGTATCCTATTTCAGTAAAATGCTATTAAAAGTGGAATACAACTACAGCGTTACAGAGAAGGGTGCTTTGCCATATTGCTAGCTGTAAAGCACTACTGCCCTTTCCTATATGTGACCACCTTCACTGTGGTTACAGACTACGCTTTGTTGAAGTGGTTACAGGATATGAAGGATCCTACTGGCCAGTTAGAGCTGGTCTTTAAAGTTCCAGCATTATGACATGAAGATTGAACACCGTTCTGAGACCCTTCAAATGAATGTTGATGGGTTGACTTGGCTACCAGTCCTTCAATTGGATTATAGTGAGGCAGAGAGGTTACATGACCTCTTAATGAGCCCCAATGACTGGGAGGATGAGGATGAGCCTGTACAGAAGATGTTAGCCCAACACTCCCAAAACATTAAAGTAGAGAATGGGAAGTTGTATAAGCAGGTGAGGCAAAATGACTGCCTTACCTTCAGCCCTCAGAATACGTACCTGCTATCCTAGAAGCTCACTCCACTATAGGTCATGGAGGGGCAAAGAAAACTTATGAGTGATTAAGGATCGGTTTTATTGGGATGTAATAATTGAATTTATTGTTGACGTCTTGGAAGTCTGCCTTACATGTAAGAAGAAATCTTTTAAGACTAGATATCAGTATCAACCAACTACCTCTCAACAACCATTCCACACCATCAGTCTGGTTGTAGTAGGTCCCCTCCTATCAGATTACTAGTGGAAACTGATTTATCCTCATAGCCTTTAACAACTTCACTAAGTGGGTTGAAGCCGTGGCTCTCCTTGCCCAAACTGCCAAGATCACAGCTACATTTTTACATCAGAATATTTTTTCTTGACATCGCTTTCCTCAAGTACTACTTTGCGACAATGGTAAAAAACTTCACTTTTAGAGTAGTTAAAATTCTGGCCACATCCATGGGAGCCAACAACTTTTCTAAGCTCCATATAATCCCTCCACCAACGAGACTGTGGAAAAAGCAAATGGAGCCTTGGTTTCCATACTAGAAAAATTGTCTCTTCTGATCCTCTTCACTGAATTTAATACCTACCAAGTGCTCTTATGGCATACCAGATTAGATATCACTGGATACTAAAAATGTCTCCATTCCATGTCTTGTATGGGTGAGAACCAGTAATACCTGCCCTCTTAGCTATAGATTTATTCTCTTCTAGAGTTGAGGAACCTGAGAAAGCCATGAGAAGATTGGCTCAGCGCATCATTCAACTCCAATTTGAAGCTATGCCTATTTTAGCAAAAATGGGGACAAAAGAAGGGCAGGCTGCCAGTGAGCTCCAAACCCCCTACATTCCAGGTGTCTAACATGGTATTATACTACCATAACTGCATCACACCTAGAAGCGGTAAGCTTGGATCAGTTTGGGAGGGTCCTTTCACTATCACCTACAAAAGATGCAATGAGTACTCCATAAAATCCTTGGCTACTGGGATTGCTACAACCAGGTACATGGCCGATTCCTATGGCCCTATTCTCCCCCCAACATTCTTGAGGAGGGCGATGTCAGACATTTTCCCTCACAGCTACAAAATAAGAATGTTTTTAGTTGAAATTAGCCAAAAAAGGGGAAATGTCAGCCATATGCAAATCTGCAATTCTAATACAAAAAATATAAATGATACTGATGATTGTATCATCCAAAAGTCCCTGGCCAATTCTCAGTGGAACCCACAAATCAGGGTACCATAGTTTTAAATACTTCATGGGCAATAACAACGAGATTAAGTAGTCAAATTTCTCCAACCACATGGCTGACCCTGGGTCATCCATTGGATGGTACTCCCCCAGCCACAACCAGGTCCTTAAAAGCACCTACGTGGGGACCACCCCCTTTTTATAGGCTTTGGCGGGGTCCCCCAATGTTCAAAAAATCTAGTGGATGGGGATTAGCTAAAATTTATCAAATCATTGTCCCCAGGTACATCTTAGACAAAAATGATTTACCCATCCATTTTTCGCCCTAAGTGAAATAAGTATTTTGAGTAATAATAGGCTACATTTCCATATTTCCTAAATTGGACGGTAACAAGCCATTTTGAATTTATCCTTAAATTCCTTTTGACCCTTGATACAGCTTAAATACTGATTAGGCAGAAATCAAGAGGGATCGTTTTCCTTTATTTTCCCGTGCTGCTAATAAAAAGTCATAAAAGCCAAGATTTTTAGTAAGGTTTTATTTTTAATTATAAATAACCTTTATGGAATCCAGCGGCATTAGCACCAACATGCAGAAATCAGTTGGATTCCTACAACAGGTTTAAGTCAATGGGCATTTATGCCGCTTTGGACTCTGTCACCTGGTGGTTAAGGGTAGTGAGCACAAGTTGGTAATCTAGATATCAAATTAAAACATGGGCTGATTTGAGGAGAGAAAACTGAAATATGATTAAAATGACCTCTTGCCACCTGTGCGCAGCTGGCTTGTTTGGCTCAATCCCATGCAATCTTATTGATTAATATTGCTAGGCAGCAACTGACCCTTAGTTTCTGTAGGCCATGATTTCCACGCTGGCTGTACATAAATTTGTAAATGTGAAACGCCATTTTGTCATTCAAGGACTTGGTTTTTTTCCCACATGTAAACCACATAACTTTATTTTATTTCAAGAAATGAATCTTAAAAATGCGACTCACAAGTGGGAGCTCTGACATATGTAAACGGATTTTTCATAACTATATATGGGTACTTAAGGTGAGACTAGGGAGAACACTTTTCTAACTGATAAATAGTAGCTAAGCATAAGCTACACAAATTTGTAAAACTTAAGTGTGTGAGCCTAATGAAATCCTGATAAACTATATTCTTTCTGGCCAATGGATTAAGAGCCTAAATATTTACAAAAGTAATAAAATATTTAATTATATATAAATAATACTACCAATTAGATAATTTTATCTCATTGGAAATTTCAGGATTACACACATCAGCATAATGAGGTTCCTAAGTTTAACATTAGTAAAATCTAAATATGATTGTCAATTGTTTCATTCTCCCTCAAAGGATACATTTAATGGCTTTTAATCAGTAGCATCAAGGTGAGGATTTGTAAATAAATATTTTCTCCACATTGATGACCTTGGGGAAGGGAAGCCTGAGGAGACTCAGTTGGAAATCTAGGAGATTTGGAAAGCATCAATGTTTCCCCTGTAGGTCTCCTGCAGGTGCAAGAGGCCTTAAATAACATATCTTAAATGAGTACCCCCTCTTTTCCTCCTAAAAAAGCCAACAAAACAGCAAAGAGATTTAAGGGTCCATGTAAGTGTTTGTGACATTGCCGCAGGACTGTCTTGCGGGCTGCCTGGTAATCACAACTTGCCAATAAAAAGGAAACTTTAAATAATGTAACATATGAGGTTCCCAAAACCTCACTCAACCTTTAACATTTGCAAACTTAAACTGGAAGAGATTTGCCTTCGTCCATCAAATTAGGCAAACGTCAAAATCCCAAATTCAGGGCACAAACAATAACAATAATGTTAAATTCATAATTTACTAAGTTTAAGTGTATAAAATATTTTTAAGAAAAATTTAAAATGCAGAAAAATGCCCCAAAAAGGTTGGTGTGGTGAGCGTTCATATTGCGTCAGCCTGTGCCACCTGGTGGGCATAATCAAATGAGCACTAGTTGGTGCTCCAAATCCTAAATTAGAAAGCAGTTTTTATTAGAAAAAACTGCATAGATGCTCAAGCTGACCTCTGTTAACCCATGAAGCTACGTTGTTGGGCATGATCCCACATAACCTTATAGGATTCCCCACTAGGAGGCCTCAACTGACCCTTAGGTTCTGGAGGTCACATGTTTCTGCACTGGCTGTACTCATTCATGTAAATGAGCAAACTCCATCAAAGCATACTGGTACTTGGTTTATTTTACACGTGCAATTGCATAAATTGATAAGATTAAATGAAAAAGACTATACTAATGTGACTTACAATTGTGAGCTCTAACATATGCAAACAGACTTGTATTTTATAAAAAAAACAATAATTTCAGGTGAGGAAAGGGCATCACATCCTATACCTGATAAATAGTAGCTCAACAAGAGCTCCATGAATTAATAATAGTTTTATTGTGCCCAACAAACTCCTGGCGTCCCAGAAACTTCCTGGATAATAAATTGGGATCTTATATACCCATAAACTTGAGTTTTATTTGAATTTGTATAAAAATATCCTGATAGTACCAAGTTATTAATTAAATAATGCTGAAACTATTAGACTTGCAACTATCAATGTAATAATTTTCCAGTCCCAACCTTAGGAAAATAATGTAAAATCAATTGTTACACGTCTATGGGTTTGAGACAGAAGATTGGCCACCAAAGTTTGGCTAGCTCTCTTATGACTTCCCTGTCAATATATTATGTAAGTCTTGATAAAATCTGCATATTTTTTCTCTTTACCCCAGGGTACACTCCTGTCATTGATTACATATGTAAGCTAACCTGCGCGGGTTGCTCAGTGGGACTTCTTTCTATCTTGACTTATTTTGGTTAACTCAAGCCAGTAAACCTTTCTGATATAAAAGAAATTTTTACTATTCCCAGTTCTAATTATCTTACCCAATTTGGCTCAAATAAATTGTGGATATTTTAAATGAGCCTTTAGGTGTGGTTATATCCTGTATACCCAAAGGATTTAACATTCTCATACCTAGAAATCTCGTTGTTCATCAAGTTGAGTAGTAACGTTGTCTATTCCCAGTATACATGGATCTTTCAAATGTACGCTCTTTATCAGATCCCACAGATACCAAATCTTTTTTCTGTCATATGCTCAAGCAGCAGCTATGCCTTCACAGTTCATCAAAAGTTACTATAAGAACTAAAATAATTCCAAGATTAAGAATCAGTTCCAATTGTCTGTTCCCTCAAGCAGTGATAACTTGCTTTGCTTATTTTCTCGTTTTCCATTAATATTACAGTAAAACAGCTCAAAATAACAGCAACTGTCCTAGTGTACACTGGAGCTACCAGGAACACTATTGACTTACAGGTTGTTCAGGCTTTGGATCTTGAAGGTATCCCAAGTCCAATTTTTTATGGGGCATCTTATGTCCTCAGGCCCCCCTTCCTCTGCGCAAGCTACTGCACTTTGTTGACCATCAGTATGAATTCAGCAAAATTTGGAGCAATATCAGAATTGATATACCCAATGATTTTGGGGTAGGATGGTGGCACCACTAGTCAGTGAGTTTAGATTTGAGGAGGAACAAACTAGCCTTTGCCTCAAATTCAATCAATTGAAATCCTCCTCTTCCCATGTTGGCAAAAGATAAAACAGTAAAGGCAACAATAATATAATTTACTGATGTCTTGCCTGTGTTACCTACTTTTTCTCCTAATCTTACCCCTTTAAGTTGGTTTCCGTGTGGAAGGCTATAATCAGCTGCTAAGTCACTCAAAATTTCTTTGAGTTTTCAGCTGACGGTTGTCCTCATTAGAATTTATTGCCCTTATATACCTACATGACTGAAGACCTGTGTAATGATTGAGTTCATCTTGATCATATATTCCAACTCAGATTCAGAAAATCTGAATCTGAGTTGGATCGTTTTAATAATGTTTTTTGCTCGGTCATTTTGGGCGCTGGGTTGTGCCTCACCCAAGTTGTAGATTAGGCTTGTGTGAGCCTAATCAATGACTTGGGTGAGGCCCCCAAGGGGCAGCCTTTATAAGGCGCATCTGCCCATTACAAAGCTCACTTTAAAATGGTTTCCCCCTAGCATTCCCTTTCTGGGGAGCATTGGCGGTGGCTCCCCAGATGAGCTCTGGTCGGTGGGCACCTTTGTTTTTTATGTTCCTAAATAAAAATAAAGGTTGTTCCAGGGTTAGCATATTTCACATACCTGTGGTCTTTTTGGGTGTTTTATTTTGAGGAAGCTTTCATGTGGTTGGGTTGGACTAACCCAGAGGAGTTTTCATAACCAACCAGTAGTAGGCAATGTTTGGCGCTTTTGGTGCCCCAAACGTCTCCCTACTTGGTTAGACTGCTTTGGTTGCTTGCCAGTGGCACCAAAAAGAATATATATTTATTGGCAGTCAGAAACTGGGGCTTTTCTAATCAGGACATAATTCCAAAGTCAAATGTGCACTGCACGCTGTTAATACCAGTTTAGCTGAACTCAGTGGTCACTTGGTTCCAGTTGTCAAGGAGCCAGCACCAGTGGGAGCTGGTGACTGATGGCCAACCCTGGACTTGAAGTGACCATCAGTTAATTTTCTGGTGGGGCCTCCAGCTCACCAGGGGTTCAGTGGCACTGAGGGGACCTGTCCCTGCAGGGCTCCCTCACCCGTGGATGGTCCACCCAGAAAGGGGTCAGACGTCCAGCTGTGCTGCACCGTGCACCCCTCTCATGCTTCTGTTGAGGGAAAGCACCTTCCTGGTCAGGATGGGAAGACCATCACCAACAGGATCTTGGGAGGAGGGTGCAACGCATCCAAGTGCTGGGCGTGCATCCTTGGATCAGTTGGGCTGATTCTGGAAGCTCAGACCTGATTCACTCTCACCATTTGTGTTTCCTAAAGGGGCCAGAGTTTGTCTGGACTTATTTTCAAGGGGCTCGAGGTAACTCGCCCCAGGAAGCCCTCATTGTGGCAGCCTTCCACGGTGGGGCTCCTCTTTGGGGAGGGGCTCTTCTCTAGTGGGGGGTAATGTAACAATTGAGTTTGTCTCAATCCTACATTAGACTCAGATTTGTATTTCCAAATCTGAGTCAGGTCGTTTTAATAATACTTTTGGCTCAGTCTTTTTGAGCGCTGGGTTGTGCCTCACCCAAGTTGTAGATTGGGCTTGTGTGAGCCTAATCAATGACTCAGGTGAGGCCCCCAAGGGAAAGCCTTTATAAGGTGCGCCTGCCCTTTCCAAACTTGCTTTGAAATTCTTTCACCCTAGCATTCCCTTTCTGGGGAGCATTGGCGGTGGCTCCCCAAATGAGCTCTGGTCAGCGGGCACCTTTGTTTTTTATGTTCCTGAATAAAAATAAAGGATATTTTGGGGTTAGCATACCTCGCATACCTGTGGTCTTTTTTGGGTGTTTCATTTTGAGGAAGCTTTCGTGTGATTGGGTCTGACCAACCCAGAGAAATTTTCATAAGCAACCAGTAGTAGGCATTGTTTGGTGCTAATGGTGCCCCAAACCTCTCCCTATTTGGTTAGGCTGCATTTGGTTGCTTTCCGGTGGCACAAAAAGAATATTTACTAATTGGCAGTCAGAAACTGGGGTTTTTAGATCATGACACTTGGGACAGTCAATTTACTAAGGCAATTCTATAGATTCTCAGCCATTGCTGCCTTCAACCTAGTTTATTGGTAAGGTTCATTTTTGTAGGGGCTATTGAAGAGAAAGACTTTCAGGAGATAAATAAACTCCATAGAAGCTCTTATTATGTCACTCCCTTTTTATAAGAATCCATTTATCCTTAAGTCAGTTGCTTAAAATTGTGCAATTGGAGCAATCCTTCTTCAGAAAGGTGAGGATGGTTAGACCATCACTTCTGTTATTTTTAGTAGGAAGATGCTACCAGCAGAAACTATCAATCTGGTCATTGACAAGAAATTGCTTGCCATAGTAGCATTAAGCAATAGTGGAAGCATCACCTTATGTATGCTTAGTGGCCCATAACCATTTACATTGACCATAGGGCACTGAGTATAACGCGCCTCAAAAAATGAATGAGAGGCAATCAAGATGGCATCTAGAACTATCCAACTTTGATTTTAAAATTAGATATTGTCCAGGCAAAGGAATCTAAATTAAGATCGTTTAAGTAGAGGCCCTGGGATATACTTCTCTAATAAAGAGCTGGAGATTATAATACTGCTACCATGCTGCTAATTGATGTTTTTTTGCTTCTAAAGGGAGGACTCAAAGGAAAAGATGGAAAGATAAGAGCCGCTCAATGGAAATTTGAGTTTTCCTATATGCTTTAACAAGAAATGGTCATTGGAAGTTCCACCAGATTTAAGTACTTTAGTTGTGAACAAAATGAAGCCACTATTGAAGGTAATTTTGGGTTCCCACAGAGAGCTTTTGTTGAGATCTTGGAGTCTTGCCACAAAATATCTGATGGATGGACATCCTGGGGTTACTAAGACTCATGTTATGATCACCTGATACTATTCATGGCAGGGTATAGCTTTATAAACTAAGAGTTTTTGGCCACTTTTTCATCTGTGCCCAAATCAAACCATGGTGTAATCAGCCATGTGTGAAGTTAATGCCTCTACAACATCCAAACAAGCTCTGGTCATCCATAAGTGTGGATCTATCACAGTCTTACCAAAAACTCAGATGGTCTGACGCCATTATATGGTAGTATATTACCTCATCCAGTATGGCGAGTTTATTCCTTGAACCTCTCAAGTCATCTCAAATTGAGAAGTGACACTTTTTATGGAATAATTCTTTCCTCATCATGAGGTTACAACAGATATTATCTCATATTGTAGTCCCCATTTTATTTCAAAATTTTTGGGGCAACCTGCTAGAAAATCTCATATCAAGGTTATAGATCCTCAGCGTACCATCCTCAGTTGATGAACATAAAAGAAAGGTCAACCAGGTACTTGAACAGTACCTTCATTGTTATGTGTCTAGACGTCAGACTGACTGGAGGGATTGACTGGTATTAGCCCCAAATTCTAATAATAACTAGGTCCATGGATTCATAGGGATGTATTACTTTTTTGGCAACCGTGGATACCAACCTGATCCTTGAAACCCTCTTTGGGTGGTCACACCCCCTTTGCTGAGATACCAGAATATGTAAGAGATTTTCAACCACCTTAAAAACGGCTTGAATTCATGGTTAAGGGACAAAAGAACAATTCAGATAAGGAAAGATAGGAAAATCCTGGTGCTTAAGTAGGGAGCTATGTGCAAGTACTCTAGGTAAATAATACCAAAACTCTTCACCATAAATTGGTCCTGTCTGAATTGGTCACTACAAGGTAAAGCGTCAAGTAAATCATGTTGCTTTTGAAAATGTCTCTTCCTGGAGAAATCACATGTGCACCCAACTTCCACGTCTCTCTGCTCAAGTTGTTTAAGGCCATGTTACCAGAGAGATCCTATCCCTTACACCTCATTACCTCCAAAATACATGTCTATGAGGTAAAGAGATTTTAAAAGAAAATAGTTTGGGGTCAGAAGAAATATCTTATCAAATGGAAAATCAATCCTATGAAAAATGCACTTTGCAAACAACTAATGATTGTATAAAATGCCCAGAGAGAATCCACAAGTACTTCAGTTTAAAAGGGAGTGATGTAACAAATAAAAGCTACATTGGATCATTAAGTAATTCTATTTAGGGATAATGCTAGTTCGCAATGCTCTTAAGATTGGCTTGCAATTTACATAATATAGACCCCTTTTATAGCCTAAACTTGAATTTGACTGACTCTAAAATTATTTAGATCCATGCTAATCTGATTCTGATTTTAAAACTTAAACAGATGATCTGTTAAGGTCAAAGCTTCATGTAAGAAGACTTAATTAAATAAATGGAAGGCTCAGCCTATAAATAGAGCTTCCAAACCTACAAAAATCTCAGATGTAATTTGAACCATCAGAAAGTGCATAAAAATGTCAGGATATAAGAAGGAATCAAAATTATATGAGATTCTTGAACTTAAACAATTTTAGAGTCAGTCAAATTCAAGTTTGGCCTATAGACAGGCCTTTGTAATATGTTGAGAAAATGGAAAAGTTTAACTTTTTTAAAAACTTTTTCTTGCATTAAGCTAATCATTTTAAACTTAACCTGTTTATTAAATTATTAAGTTTTGTTTTAATAAAGGAATGAGGTTGTAAAGACCTTAAATATAGCTCTCAAGAAGTTTAGTTAAACAAATTCTTGTTTTATTTTAAAAATCTTTACAAATTACTATCTGAAATATCATATGATAAACCCTTATTTTTAATAATCAGATACTGACCTCAGCTGGTTTTTATTTCATCTTATCTTGAAACTAAAGTGCGCTTCAGGTTTTGTGTATCACTTCAACAGTGGTGAAGGGGCTAATCCTATTTATGGTAGTATGTAGATAAACCAGTGGTTTTCAGTAGAAAATTCTTTCTGTGGACAATTACATGGTTGGTCCTTCCCAATTCCTTAGTTAATTAGTGGAAAAGGCCTAATTGTTACAGATGCTGCCCTTTTTATTCTAATAAATGGAAAAGTTTGGCCTATTACTTTTTTCTATTATCATTAAAATAAGCTTGATCCCGTAGGTCCTCATAAACAAGGTACCAAAAAGAAAGTCATAATTCTTATTTGGAAAAACAATAGCAGGAGCATATTTTTACTATAATTCCAAACTTGAGCGGCAATTCATTCATGGCTCCTTTAGAAGTTGATGTCTGAGGCTCTGTAATACAATATTTTACAATGGTCAATATTTGGAGCAAGGCCCAGTTTTGTCAGTTTAGTGGACAGAATAGTAATTGGTGCCCCGCTATCTATGATGGTCTTTACTTTAGTTTTTTTATTGTAATATCAATAAAAGTGCACTTATAATTGTAAGTATCAGCTAAGTTATTAAGTTGACATTGAGGGTGTTCGCTTTCCCCAAATATGATTGTAACCCATCACTAAGTTGTGGGTTTTATTTCCCTCAGTATGCTGATAGTATGTCCACTTGGACACTATCTTGTTTAATAGTATCACCAGAGGTGAATGAAGGCTCTTTTTATTCCAATTGTTGAATGTAAGGTTTTTTCTAACATACTAGATAAAATAATACTGAATTCTAGTGGCAAAGGAAACGTTTAGTCAGCACCTCCTTATTAATTACTTCGCAGAAAAGCAATTACAAAGCCCCAGTTTTCTTTTGACAAAGTCATAGCCATTAAATGGTCTTCAAACTAATATTAGTTGAGGTTCTGTTGAGTTGGTGTAAATAGAAATCCCTTTTCTATCCCACCCCAT
Source organism: Massospora cicadina (assembly GCA_022478985.1). Lineage (NCBI taxonomy): Eukaryota > Fungi > Entomophthoromycota > Entomophthoromycetes > Entomophthorales > Entomophthoraceae > Massospora > Massospora cicadina. Next base: position 21,793 of record JAKSZP010002048.1, on the reverse strand, counting down.
CTTTTCCTAAGTCATATTCAGTATCTGAGGTGGTTTTATAAGTTAATGGTTTCAGTATTTATATCAGGGAAATGACTTGCTTAATGCCCTGACATGGTGCATACCTAACATAAAATTTAACTCTCATCCAAATTTTTAGATTGCAGCTGAGAAGGCTAATTTGTATTCTAGTTATAAGTAAAAGGCCTATAATTGATTTTGAAAGGCTCTGGTTTACTGGGGTTAGCGTTCTAAACTAATAGTGCTTTGGCAAAGATAGTTGACCATTTGATTAATGGATGCTTGTCATTGAGCGCCAATAATATCTGATAAAAGCTCTTTGGCTTACAAGCATGTCTAAAGGCAATCTGGGCGCTAAACTTAATTAACCCTCATCCCCATATAACTCTGATTTTCAATATAAAACTGTTCATCAAAAGCAGCCACAAATTAACCCTTATTGAAAGAAAATTAAGTAACAACGTTTTATGCATTGTCATCCATTCCACTCTGCCACACTTCTGAGCGATGAGATAAGTGACGTTGCAGTATGTGATACCAACCATTTATAACAATAGCATCATAAGTTGCTGACTAACAAAGTCTAAAGGAATTCATTTACATACCCAAAATAGTGGTCTCAGTAGCACTACCATGCCAAGGTCAAACAATGCTATAAGGTTATGCACATTTTCTGTTTGTCAAACTGAGGTAAAGTAATCAAAGTAAAAGAAAATTGAAATCCATGATGCAGGGCCTTAAAGGCCACAATGATTCTGATTGACCTTCTATTTTCTTTGTCCAAGGAGAGGAAATATAATAGCTTTGTGCTGGCAGAGTGTCCTGAGAAGAAGCCTGCATAGTGAAGTAGAAGGGTAGAAGGGAGGAGTAGTTGGCGGTGATGTGTATGCAAAAGGTAATTTACTAGTTGACATCACTAAAAGTTATAGACCCTTGATTTAATAAGTTTTAGAATGCAATAAGAGCTATAAGCATTTGCTGCACTGCAGCGCTTCATTGCCTTTGGGTCCTATGCCATCAAAGACTAATATATATTTTTTATATAATTGTCTATAATACTAATAAAGTGTTAGCGCTCTACCAAAAGCTGATAATCAACCTGATTAAACCTTTATTTGGAAGTCAGATAATGGGTTTGTAGCTCTTTTAAATTTCGGTTCCTTTTGAGTGAATAGTAGATGTAAGGAGCCAATATCCTGAACAAGGGTGTTAACTAACTCAACTTCAGCAGCTCAACAATCCATAGTTAACAGAATGTTTTAAAAGCTTCAATATTGCCTGTGTCATTAAATATTAAAGACTAAAATTGGATGAAAGAATTAATCAGGGCCCTAGGGCCAACCGTTTTAGCATTCAAAGCAGACATTACACCATCATTTTCTACACATCCAGATGGGCCATTTGATTGTAGGTTATAGGTCAGCAGATAATGCAAGCCCTGTAGTGAGCGCCAATCGTTTTATTGGCACTTTTCCGTCAGATTTCAATGGCACAGTTAAAAAAGGCACTTAACTAAAGGTAATTATATGATAACAGTAACCTAGAGACTAAAAATGAAACACCCTTATTGGTTGCAAAAGAGCTTTTACTATAATAAGAAAAATTGAACACACTTTAGACTCCTCATTCTCAATTTGGCGTTGGACTTACTATATGTGTTCTTCAGGTGTTAATTGATGGTAGCTCCTCACAGTAATTAATCCCCATCTAAATTAACTTCTTCAATTAGTGCTATTCCAAATGTCCTAGACTTTCTGGAAAGGTCAGCTATCAGGTAACTTACTGTACTGAGAAATATTAGGTCGTTTGCATTAATAGTCAGCAGAGAAATGTAAATTAGTGCCTACAGGTTGTGATAATCTCATCTACTAGTATTAATACTAATAGAGATGAGGCACCACAAGCAACTGAGATATTAATAAAAAGCTCTTATCTATGTTTTAAACCAACTCAGAGGCAAGTAAAATTATAAAAATAATATGATTCAATTTATGGGTCCAGGAGGCCAAAGTAGATCAAGATAAATTAATGAATAAGGAGCAGCATCAGCGGGGTACAAGGGTTCAATTATATATAGATAAACTCATCAGCAATGGTATTCATCTAAACTATATTATCATTTTGTTTTCAATGTGTCCCATTAAAGTTTTTAATAGTATATTGATTTCTAAATCACTGTTAGCGTAATGGCCAGTCCAATTGAATCCTTTTACTAATTATTAACTAAATTTAAAAAATTTAAACCCTAAATTAATCAAATATTTTTAAGTTTAAATTGAATCACCAAATTAACTATAAATTCTGGAACAAAGAGAATAGTTTTAAAAAAATAAGTCAGTTTTGTGTAGATTTTAATTTTTTTATAAGTTAGTCACTGCAGATACTAAATCTCTTTTTAAAAAGAGGACTCCAATAGGGGCGCTCAGTTGAAAAAAACTCTGACAACTGGAGTACCCCAGGTGAAGAAAATAAACAAAATGAATCCCAAAATTAGTCCTATTTGTAAAAAAATGATAAACTATGGTAATCAAATGATTCAGCAATTTTTGGATGGTGCCAAAGTGAAATCCGCTGTTGGATATGGGGATTAAACCTTCCATATTGATAAAGCTAATCAAATTCGATTGGTTTTAATACAATATTAATTATACTGCTGTCTGAAATCTCCTTATAATCATTTAAGAGTATTTTTTATCACTAGGTTGTCCCAACCTAATGGCGGATAAACCAATCTTTATTTAATCACTTCTGAGCTCTTAGGAGCTTGGGGCAAGGGCATGGATAAAATGAGGTGTCAAGAAAGAGTGGGGAAAAGTTTTGTCAGATCCAAGTGTCCACTTAAACTGACAGATTGGCCCATGCGACATGTTAAATACTCTCAGGGCCATCTTGAAATGAACCTGAAAGTGGGTGATCATATGTGGCAGCGTCCACAGAGTGGAGTCAAAAGCAGCGCGAAGATAATAATAATGAATAGTCTATATCACTACGCCAAATTCCAAGACCCTTAATGATTTGGAGCAATTGGGAAGTGAGAGGTTAAACATGAAGTACTGAACAGGGTGCCCTACCCAGGGTTCTGCTTGCAGGAGTTCGCGGACCATGTTCCAGAAAGGGGCTATGAGGGGGCAAGTAAAGAAGCAGTAGAGGTGAGTGTCTGTCAACCTTTCGTATTGTGGGCAACTCTTGTTCTAGAAGGTGTTACCTATTGATCCCTTGTTCTGTATGAGCAGTGTAGAACTTGCCACAGTGTATTTTACATTTTTGCTGAAAGAACAGGGTGGGTAACGTCCTTACAAAGCGCCTTGAGATTCCATCCACAGCTGGTTTAGAAGTTCAAGGAGATGAGGGCCACATTGGGGGTCTTTCCCAAGGGTGGAGGCGCTAGATAACAATCCTCTCATTGTGGACCAGGGTTTAATGCTGGAGGGCTGATCCCAAGGCCATTCCTTTTATAAGGGAAGGCGTGGTACACCCACACCCCTACCTTCTTAAGCGCAAGGAGAGCCAGGTTTCAGTAAAAACTTGATGAGGGTTTGAGGCGGTGACCTGGATGGTTCATTAGCCATTTCTCAACAGCTGTTGGAGAGGCCCGTAAGAGCCCTAGCGAGGCTGCTAAATCCTGGCATAAGGCTGAACCCCAGTGGGCATTGGAGCAATGTCCCAGAAAATGATAGGCTTAAGGAACCCCATAAGTATTGAAGTGGCATGGGACCTAGCATCCAAAAGACCTAAGCCCCCTTCACTACGGGCCAGGATATTGTGGTCAGAGCTGTGGGTGGGTGGTTTAATCCCCATATCCAACAGCGGAGCGTCACATGCAACCTTGAGTAGAAACTTTCTGTAAAGGGGCATACATGAGCGATAAACTATACCTTTTATAGCAGAAAAAAGTTCGCCATCAGGGCGCATCTCTGAGGGGCGATACAACGTTGGTTCCAGATGGCTTCAAGCAAGTTTATTGCATCCAGCAAGTGGTCCTCATTATCCTTGATTGCAACCCCTTGTTGTGTGGTGAGGACACCTAGGTGCTTAAAGATGCCTCAGGTAAACCAGACCAAAAGGCGGAGGAAACGATGGGGTACCAACTTGCACTATAATGGCTTTAAAAGTTTTAACTTTTGCGTTAGACGCCTTATATTGGCGATCCAGGGACTCCATGGCCAGCTCTAGGTCCTTTTTACATCCAACTGCCACTGCTGTGTCATCATCAAAGGCTATGGTGCGGGTGAGAGGTTTCCCAGGAACCTGAATACCCACCATTCGTTTCTGTAGTAGGGCCAGAAGAGGATCCAAAGCTATATTGAATAAGATTGGGCTCAGTGGATCCCCTTGATGGAGCCCCTTTTCAACCATCACCGCAGCTTTAAAGCCCATTAGGGACAGCACCTTAGTGTGAAGCTATGTGTAAAGCGCTAATAGCCATGTTCTAGATTGTGGTGGGATGTGGAGACGGGTTATGGAGGTGTCAAGATACTTTCAATTCACATGATAATATCCTTTTTTCATATCAAGAAGCGCCACAAAACCATGCGTTTGAGACGAGGTAGATGACAAAGTTGCCAGAAGCTCATTTTTATTGTTTCAAAGCGATTTCTCATGGATAAAGCCATGCTGAGCTGGTTTGAGACGTGGTGCTGTCCACTTAGTCATGCGGTTTGCTAGAAGTTTAGTAATAGCTTGTGGTCTGTGTTCAGTGGTTATATTGGTCACCAGTTTGCAAGGCCCTCAAGGCTTGCTTTCTTATGGATAAGGGTCATAATTAATCATCTTGAGTCAGGAAGTGCTCCCACTTCTGCCAAGAAGGTCGAGAAGAGGGGCTGGAGGGCCTTTGTAACTGCGACGGGATCCACTAGATACACTTCAAATGGGATACCATCTGGGCCTGAGGCCTTCAAGCGCAGGCTGTGGAGTAAAATGTCCATCAATTCTTGCTGCATAATTGGTGCAAGAAGTTGAGCTTCTGCTGAGAAATTAACCAGTGGTTCTGGAGCCCCTCCAATGAATTCCTGAACTTTCACTAGGTTCACCCAGAAAGTCTTGAAGAGGGCTGAATAGTAATGATGGATCTCACCAATGATTTCCTCCTTGTTTGTGGTGATGGTGGTCCCCACCCTAAGGGTTGCCATCTCCTGATCCTTTGATTGGGCTTTTTGTTTCTGGTATATATAAATGGTTGGGGCGTTCACACTGCATGTAGTAATACAATGATGTGAAGTTTGCTTCCCGTTCCTCTTGTTCAGTGAGTTCCCACTGATACATCTTTTGGGCCACTTCCTATGCCTCTGATCATTAAGAAGAAGACGCTGGTCAGCAATTACTTTCAAGGTGATGTATTCTAGCTTCAGCCCGTCTGACTTTAGCCTGGGCTGCCATCATTCGAGCCTTAGCACAGTTGTAGGCTACCTTTAAGATCCTTGTTTTTCTATCTGCCCATTTTTCTTGCAAAGTTTGCAAATGAGGTGAGTCCAGGTTTTCTGGCTCACAAATGGCCGCATTTATCTTCTCCTTTGAAAACTGGTTGTTCATGAGCCCTGGAGCAATCCTTGGCCAAAACCACCTTGATGGTCTAAGGATGGTTTTCAGGATCACTGTGAGGGATCTGTGGTCACTTATAGTGTTATCTCAGGTTATGGGAGAGGAAACTCGACCCACCAGCAAGGGGCCCACTAGGGCCATATTAATCCTTGAAGCTGATATGAATTCCCAACCTGAACCTTGGATCTAAGATATACAGTCAAGGCCAGATGTTGATGGGGGAAGAGCATCTGTGAATCCACTTGATCTGAGAAAATCCTGAAGCCAAGCAGTACCTTGTCTGTCTTGTGTTGTAGGAGGAAATATGTTCCATACCTGACTTGATATTGTATTTAAATCACTCATAAGCACTGTGTTGCATGGGAGTTGTAATAGAGCAAGTTCCATCAAAAGCTGGTCCTGCTCCAGGCCTGCATTAGCAGGTATATGCTTGCAACAAATAAGAAAAACTCAGGGGTAGATAATTTAGCCAAAATTAGGTGATCATCAGGGTATTTTGAAAAACTGGTGGGTTTTCTCTCGGAGGTTGAGGACATTATGGCCTACATGTTTTGTACAACAAGAGTTGCCTCCAAATTGGCCATTCCATGCTTCTATTTCAGAGGGGATGACATGGGGCTCCTGGACGGCTGTGATATCCATGCAAGTTGACCTGAAGTTGCAGAGAAGGCGGGCTCTCCACTTGTATTCCTGCAGTTTATTAGAGTTAATGGACTGCATGGTCAGGGTGCCCCTTTGGGGCCTCATAACTGTCTCCCTCCATACCTTGGGGGGTTACTAGAGCTTAAACCTGCATCCATAAGTTTGCTCATTTTAAGTACTTGATCCTGACTTTTAGTGGCAATCCGAGCAGATTGACATGGAGGAGGGGGGTTATTCTGAGCTGAAGGGCCTGATGAGCTCATATGCCAGCCCAAGATACTACCCTCACTGCTCTGCATGGGAGTATATAAGGGCGTTCTATGAACTCCTCCATTTAGGCATCCTCCAAAGTATCAGAGATCATGCTTACCTCCTTCAATATAGAGAATGAAGTCTGAGTTGCAATCCCCTTAGACAGTGAGGTGTTGATGACTTTCATCCTTCACCTCTACTTGGGGTACTCCATACCAGATCCACTCTCTGAGTATCTTGTGGTACCACATTAGTTTTAGATACCACCCTGGACTAGCTTCCTCTGAGCTGCTTTATGTGAAGCAGATTTGCGCTTATTTTGTGCTGGTGAAGGGTCTTACTACTTAGAAGGGGTGCCAACTGGCAGGGGTTTTTCAGTACTAAGGGAATAAAGCTATTCTAATGGCTGCGCCTGCTTGACTGCCAACCAAAGGGCAGCAGGGGTTATATCCTGGACTGGTACCTAGTGTTTCAGTTGAGGGATTGCCGCTGCTGTATGGGAGCGTTTCTCACCTGTCATAGAAACTTGGCTACTGGATGAGAGATCTTGTTTATGAGCATTGTTTTTATTATATAGATGGCCCAAAGCATTACACCATGAGCAGCGCAGTCACACCTGGTTAGGATTAACAAAGACGATTTCTGAACATGATCCAATGACTGCCACAAGTGTAATAACCTCCATGTTATAGGCCACCATAGGGTTGGTATAAATGATTCTCTAGAAATATGAGCCCATTGAGTTGGAGCATATTAGGCTGGTGCACAAAGGTCTACTGTTAGAATGGCCAAAATTCCATCAGACCCTGATGCAGGGCAAGATTAAGGATTCTGGGTCCACTATAGCTGGGAGATTAGAGAAAGTTTTGTATTTTTTGAGGTACGCTGACCAGGGGATGGACAGTACCAAAAATCAAAACAAAACAAAAGAACCCAATCAAAAGAACAAATGGGAAGACAAAACAAAAACTTTCAACCAGGTGGGGGCAGAATCTGCAACCCACCATGGAAGAGGGTGAGGGGATCAGGCGGGTTTTTGTAGATATATCCAGCCATGACAATGCCATTTTAGTTTAAGAAACAGACCAAAGTGGATAGCCAGGGCTTTAAGGCAATGGCGTAGTGTGGGTGGATGATGGTGTAGTAAGTGTTCTCCTCCTCTTCATCAATATCAGAACATTAGACTGCTTCAATAAACTCCATTAAACAATGCTCAGCTTTAATGCAAACATCAGGGAGCTGTGCAAGATTGGAGATACTTTGGCAAGTGATTTTAACGGATGGGTTAAATTCTGCTAGTCTAGTGATATGCATGACAGCTGCTTTGGTATCGTCAAACAATCTTGAGATATCACTGCAGGCTGATTTGGGGAAATCAGGGGGGAAGTGAGTGTGGGCAGCCCAAGTTGGTATTGAGCCATTGATTGGGCCACTGCTTTGCATAGGTTTGGGCAATGGGTTAGGCCACTGCTGCTAAGGTGAGCTGGTGGTCACTTTAGTAGGGGGTGGCATTGGTTTAGGAATGAAGCATTTGGGGGATGGGGTATCATCAAAATCAGAAATGAAAAATTTAGACTGACCAAAATCAAATTGGCTGAGAGGTTGACTGGAGTCCTCACTCATGATAAAGTTACATGATTTATCAGTCTTGGCCAATAGGTCCCATGGGTTTTAATTTACAAGAATAGTGGATGAATTTAGGTGGGTAGGAGTCAAATTGGCTATATTAGAGAAAGTTACTCAAGAAATTTTTTTTAAGTTAGATCTTGTTCTAGATATACAAAGAGGTCTATGCAGAATATTTATTTTAGTAAAAGCTTCCTGGTCTGCATCCTCTGAAGGTTTAAACCCTACATCAATATAGTGGCTTTCCACTACTTCATGAATTGTGGTAACAACTAGAAAGGCTATTGCTATTGCTTCAAAATAGGTAAAATAATCTCTTGTATAAACTTGACTGGGTTATGCCCATAGTATCCTCTAACCACATGAGTCAGAGTGGACCTAGGGAGCGCACGTTATGAGTGAGTCTCTTCCCATCTTTTCCTCATTTCAGCCATAAAAGCAGCTGTATAAGGGTCAATGGTGGGTGGTGCAGGCACTAGCTTTTTCTGCTATGCGCCTGATGCATCCTTAAATCGCTTATTTTTGTTTATATAACTTAAATTTAGATTTAATTTGGCTGATTTCTCATGGGGTGGGACCCCAGATAGAGGTGCTGACATCCGATTGGGTTTATGCGCTGGCACCTGCTTAGCCTTCCCAGTTGATGGTCAACTTTTTCCAGGTTGGTTGACCTTACATGTCTTAAAATTACTACCTGCCAATTGATTGGATTTAGGTTCATCCTCACACCAATATATCCCTACAGCCTTCATATGACCATCAGCAGATACTGTCTGGGCTTTTTCTGCGGTCTGATAGGCTATTTGGCTAGTTTTAATTAGATTTTGATGTTGGTTTTGATGAAAATTACTACAAATTGATTTAATACTCAATGCTCATTTAGTTTGGGCATGTTGATTGCCTTCAAAAGTATGAAAATGATGGCCAACTGATTTGACACCTACCATCAATTCAGTTTGGGCATGTTGGTTGCTTTACAAATTGTGTAAACGATGGCCAACTGATCCATCAAATACTGTCAATTCAGTTTGGCCGCCCTGGTTGATTTCCAAAGGGGTGGTGGTCTGAAAAGCCACCTGAACCCCTTGCGCGGTATTAGGGTGTAATAATACCTCCTGCTACCTTGGTTAATTTGTTAAATGCGCCTCCAGGGTGGTATGCACCATTTTTTACCCTTGGTCAACCCAGAGTTGATTGAGGTAGGCTTAAAATGGCAGGATCATTTGTGATTCCGCCATGTGTTGATGAATCTGGGTTTGCACCTACTTTTGCAACTGCAGTTTGGAAGTGGGTAGTAAGGGTTGATACACAAGTTATCAACCAAGGGTTCTGAAATTTGGGGTTTGTTTTGGTGAATTCTGACGCATCAGATAAGCTCTCAGTGGACTTTACCACCATATTTGTTTTGATTTGATAAGGCTAAATTATCAGGTGATTGTAATTTTTGAAGAGTAAAATTATCAGTGAAAGAAAGGTATATCATTAAAGAGTATTGATTGTTCCAATTTTTGAAAATTGTTGTTTGTCTAAGCCCATCTCTACAGCTACCCATCCCTAAAGCCCAGCACCCTGCTAATGTTAGAGTGTTAAAATTTTATATACTTTATTGGATTTTATTTGGTAGAAAACTTATAAAAATGCTTTTAATTTTAGTTTTTATAATAAATATTGGTTACTGTATCATCAAAAGTACGCTATGAAGAAGTTCACTCTGTAAGCTCCATTTGTGGGAAAATCTTGAAGTGGAATATCAGATTAAACTGTTGTAAATTAAAATTTTAACAGCACCCAGAACTCCACACTTGCACTACCACTTATACCTAAAACCCAAAACCCCTTTACCTTTCCCATGGTTCTAAATTATCATATAGGGCGCCGTTGGGTAGCCTGAGCCTGCTAAATGTTGATGCTTAGGCATTCACATTCACAAGACAATTATTTTTATGGTAGCTCCTACCTTGATATTCAGGATAGTAACCTTGCCATCATGTGTTCCAGTATACTCACGTTGATTTTGAGAAGCATTATCTTCTGTTCTCCTGGTTGAAGATTCATTTATTCACTTATTTATAGTGATAGTCCTGATTCAGTTTCAACTTTGGTAATGGTTTTTTTAAGATTTTTGTTCTCAATGTATTTTGACTCAATAATTAAATGATCATTCTCAACAAGAAATACTTATTTATTCCGCTTCTTCTTCTCATCATCCTGGAATAAGGGTGACATTTAGTATTGAGAAGACTCACTAAACTCTTGTTCAAAGTATTGATTCTTTTAAACTCTACTAGGAGCTACACTACTATTAGTAAATTACAATTATAGTTCTTAAATAACACATCAGGGAGAACAAGACAATGCATCCAACCCATAAAGCTATTGCTGGATATTCTCCCAAAGCTTTGTTTGACTCAAACTCAGTAGTTTTATGCTTGGGTTGGTCAACAAAGTCCAGTTTAAATTTCAATATCTTCATTAGTGTAATGGTCAGTTTTAATCATTTTGTGCATTTCAAATTGGGTTTATATTTTCTAAATCCCAAGACAATTCATTTAAAAGACTTTAAAGTTTTGATTTGAGTTTGGACGCTGGGTTGTTCTTCATACAAAACTATTGATCAGGCTCACAAGAGCCCAATTAATGGTTTGGGTGAGGCCCCAGAAGGGTGACCTTTAGGGCCAATCCTGCACAATTCTGTTCCCTTTTAAAATTCTTCTTGTGGAGTTTCTGCCCCAAACTGGACTACTCCCATGGCTTTGAGACCACCCTTACCTTATCTTATAGCAGATCAAGGCACCAAATTATTGGCATTTACTCTAGTCTGGTAGTTTTATTTTGATGTTAAATAAAATAAGGTTAATTTTAGGGTTGCAACCTTTTTTACCTATTTCATCTTTTCCCTCATTTCAATCTTCCCTAATTTAGAGAATTGTTGTCCAGCCTTGTGCTGAATTTTCCTCTGGTGTCAAACATTGACACCAAATTAAGGACAAGATGGTGATTGGAAACTGTGAGTTTTCCAACTGTGACAATGAGCTTTATTGACATGATGCTTATAAATGTGCCAGTATTCAAGACTGCAAGTACTTTGACCTTGTGTATTGTAATTTGTTTTTATGTTTTTTCTAGATGCTATGCCTGTTTTAAAGTTGAAATAATTGTCTGACTATGTTCTTTCAACTTTAAGATTTGAGACTCTAGTATAAGGCTTAATGGATTTATGATATTCTGGTGCAAGTTTCTTAAAGTAGCATCAACTAGCTTCTCAACATCTGCTAAGTTATCAACAATCTATGTTAGCTCTGAGCTTGAGTTAAATAAAATTTGAATCTTGGGTTCAATTTTTCTTGTTTGGTCACACATGGGTAGGGGAGGTCACTTTGTTTGGAGATCCTTAGATATAGTAGCCTGACTCTGTTCTTATATTTGGTTTTTCATTCTTATTTCTATTAGTGTTGAGCTATACAGAATTGGTATAAATGTTTATTAGTCCTTCTTACTTCTTATTTTGGGTGATTTCTACAAGAGTGTCCAAATTTTCAAAATTGTTTTAATTAAACTTGTCCAGGAAATTCCGCTAAACAGGGTAATAAACTTTCTCTTTAGGTTTATCCTTATGACTCTGAGAAATGTAAACAGTTTGTTATTCAGGATGTTGCTGTTGATGTCCCAAATGCTTGGTCTCAGTTTTATAGGCGTCTTTTTTATCTATCAGCTCCTCTTGAAGGCCTTCACCAATATAGATGGTTTTATTGCCAATGTCATATACATTAAGAGTTATAGGTGCAATTCTAGCAACCTGAGCATTATTGCCTTTTTAGTAAACAGAGTAAAGTAACATTAGTCCTGAGCTTCTGTATTTGAGGTATTGATGGCTTGAAAATTAAAGCTGACTCAGTTATTCTCTTTTAATTGGTAAGAAACTCTTGCTTTATGTTTTTGATGTCTTGAGCACTTTTAAACTTATAAACAATAATATCAATAAACTTGGCCCAATTATGGTGGGGTTGTTAAGTGTCTCTAAACATCTACTATGCTTCTCTGTTCATAAATTTATGAACATGGTGAGCCTTTATGTGTATTACATGCTCTATGTATGCTATTTTTATAGAGCTGTAGAAATCCAATTATAGTTTCCTCACCAGGTGTGAACTTGGTCTTAAATTAATTTTTAGTTGTGATTTTTTTGGATTCAATTCAAAAGTCAGTTTTACAACCAGTTTTGGGATGTTGGTACAAACTTTAAGCTTTGTTAAATTAAGGAAAGGTTTTTGGACAGATGACTCTAAATGTGCCTATTATCAGTCTCATGCTTCCAGATAATCCAACTGGTCATCATGGTAATCAAGTTTGCTGTTTATCATGTTTAAACTCAGAGGGTATCATTGAACTCTTGTTAGAAAATTTAACTCCATCTTTCAACTGTCTCACAGCCACCTCTATAATTCACAATGCTGCAGATGGGGGGTCTAACTCTTTCTAGATCACTTGTCAGATGAGTTAATTGGCACTTTAACTTATCAATCTATTATCTAGATCTCTAATTTCTGGGACTTCATCTCCATAGTACAAATCCATGATATCTACATCAAACTCTCCGCAATCACTTGGAAGCACCCCTGTAGTGAGCACCACTTATTGCTGAAGCATCCCCTTTGCTCATATAATGCTGATTGAAAGGTGTTAACCACTGGTTATAATTCAGTCATTTGTTTACATATTGCATCATCATAACATTTAAAGGTTTGCATTCATTGTTATGTATGTGAATTTTACTCATAATTCAAGCATGTTCAGCTGTGTAAAGGCTTGGATTAATATTGAAGTGACTTTTTAAGCCTACAGGTACTCCTCTTAGCCTCTAAGTGACAATGAGGCTTATTATAAACTATTTTGATAGTAAACCTTATATGAGTCAAGCAACTGCTAGCAAACCTGAGAGTATTTAAACAACTAAAGAGTAGATTTAACAAGATACTCAAGTCTGCTTATTGTAGTATATAAATTTTATATATAAAAAGGGGGAAATTCTGAGCTTTGATAATAAAAAAAAATCATCTAAAAATATCCAGTTGCTTTTCAATAGGTGACTTCAGGCTTTTACTTTGGTTTCAGAGTGAACTTCAAACTCGTGATTCTGTTAGATTTTTTTATCTCAATCTTAACTTATAATTTACTGCTTACAATTTACTACATCTTGTTATTTATGTTCTTAGATTACATGTGACTCTTGTATCTTATGTTGCTTTTTAAGTGTTGTAGTTTGCTTCTGTTAAATTATGTTTTTTAATTTAGTAATTACAGGTAAATGGTGATGGTAAAATGGGTAAACTTATCTTAAACATAATGTTTGTAACTTTTTATTGTCAATATCACACTAAATTCAGACACATTCTTCAAGTATTAAATTATTACAGTCATCAATAGTATAAAATAGACTTAATCTCTATATCATTGGACATTCAATTATTACAGCTATCAGGTAAAAGAGTACCTTGATCTTTGTCAGGATTCTCAATAGTTTGGATGATGCCTCAACTTGAAGCTCCCAATTTAATTATTCTTTAGCAATCTTAAATAATATTTTTATAGTATTTTACCAAAATGATATTTTGTCAGGCCTAAAGCCCAAAAGGCATTAGCTTTAAGTTTTTAGCATTGACTGAGATCAACTAATATGATATTCCCTGTCAAATGAACTTGAAATTACCATTAGAGATCCACTAATTGATACTCCAGGCAGATACTAACTATTCCAACTATTATTCTTTTCTTTAGGAAACAAATCTCTATCTTAGATTTATCTCACCTCATCTCTAACTTCACCTTATCCTATGAGTACCTTTATCTTTTTTCTTCTTCACCTCATCCTGTAAAAGATCTAGGAAAGTGAGTTATGATATATTCCCTGTTTTAACAGAATATGCGCCAATCATTACTTATATCTATTATTTTATCCTTTATTTTTCTAGAAATATTTAAGGTATTAATGATTTATCCAAAAATAACTTTTAAACTTTACCTTTTTTGGCTCTTAGTAGAAAATTGTTTTCTCTTTTAGAAACTTCTTTGCTTTCCAGATCTCCCCATTTTGCCTTAGCTAGCAAGACTAATAAATTATATCTTAAAGGACCTCTAAACCTGTCTAGGTAAAGTCCCCTAATGTTCTATTTTAGAATCTCTGACCTCTATCTTGCTAATTTCCCACTATTTTATAAAATCTCTGAACCTGTTTATTTTTATCTTACTCTCTCCTGTTCAACTCAGTAAGATTTTAAGGACCAGCCTTAAGACTTCATCAGTTCTAACAAGCATGTAAAAAGTTGCATTGTTCACTGGCAACTATAGAAGGGCTTCAATTGAAATAATTGCTGGCTAATAAGTTCTCATCAAATCAATTCCTACAAAATTGCTGATTATTGAAAGTATTATAAGGAATAGATATTTCCCCATCAGTTGAGAATTTATCAAAACTTTGTGTTGGACATCTTCTTAATTTAAATAAATTGTTATAGATAGCTTAACTTTTATTATAACAGCATGCACATATCTTTACAGATATCCTCATTTATTCAAAATATCAATATTTACTCAGAAATTCTGGATCTAAACATGGATGGATATAACCTAACAGTTGATTAAACTGTGATAAAATATTGTTTTAAAAATAAAAGTTTTATAAGATAGCATCCTGTATATAATCAATAGCTAATCAAAAAAATATAAACCATCATATTAAACATTAAATATATAAATTGATGAGCTGTTTTCCAACCACACATCTATAAGATCCAAAAGCTCTATTGTAAATTTATGCTTTTTTAATAAATACCTATAGAGTAAGTATGTAGGTTAAGTCAGTATCTTAAAAGATGATATTAACCTTATAATTAAAAGCAAATTTTAATATCTGCCTTTTTAACTAAAGTATTTTATTAGTAAAATTCCTGAGAATCTATAACTACTTTACCTTGAAAACCTAATAAATCTTAGATAAAAAGCCAAAAAATATTTAAAATTAAAGTGTCTAAAGATTACAGGTTATACCTAGTGAATGGTTGTTCTTTCAATTAGGGATTCCTAATGTCAATAATCTAATGATTGTGTATATAATCCCAAAATTTGTAGATTATCTATAGGTGATGTAGTAGTAAAACATTTCTTAACCACCTTCCCTTAATAATTAGGTTTATTAAAGGGTCAAGCTATCAGTCTTCCATAATATAACTTAAGCAAGTCAATCTCTGAACCAGTTATACAAATGGGAAACATGTGGGCAAGATTAGTCATAACATATGATCCTAGTTTATTTTTTATTATTAAAGGATATTGTGGGACCATCTAGTACTAAAAAAAAGGATATTGTGATATAAATTTTTCTTCAAACTTTATAAAAAATTAACCCTCTTAGTTTAGGCCTGTTTTTGGGTTTAAGAAGGCTGTGTGTCAATAAAATTGTGTGTGACAATAAAATTATTCAAATTTTTATTATAGGTTTTTAAGGTAAAAATGCTAGTTATCTTGTTTTTTTAGAGATTTAGCTCATAATTAAAAAATAGTATATTTTTCTTGGTTTAAAACTTTCTTGGAGTAGTAATAAACCATTTGATAAGCTATAATTGAATAAAAAAATATTGAAATGTCCAAAATTGTTGCAACTCTTTTCACTTTTTCTTGGGGTCAAGGGGCCCTTTGTAAGTTTAAGTACTTTTAAACTTTAGTAAAAAACTTTTCATTCATTAGTATAATAATATTTAGTAATCATCACTTCTCTCAGGACGTTTATCCAAATACTTCTAATTATATGGTTGTACTTAATATTAAACATGATCCTTTGAGAAGAGTTGATTAATTATACTTATTTAGGGTCCAAAGACTTAGGATATCTAATTGCTGATTTGATACCTGTATCCAAATTATCCACTTGTTTTGAACACAATTGGCCTTTTCTGAGTTATCTAGCCTTATCAGAGTATTCTATAATAAGAAAATTTACTATTAAATATGTATGGCAAACACAAACTCTGATAAATTATTAAAAATGTTAATGGTTGCTTATCAAGACCTTCAACTATTAGCAATAACCTTTGTATTAATTTTTTTAACATAGTAAAAATGATAAAGAAATTCTGATTTATATTTTATAATACTTTAGCAGACACATTTTAGTAAAAACTTTACTA
The DNA here is from genome assembly GCA_022478985.1 of Massospora cicadina. Classification (NCBI taxonomy): domain Eukaryota; kingdom Fungi; phylum Entomophthoromycota; class Entomophthoromycetes; order Entomophthorales; family Entomophthoraceae; genus Massospora; species Massospora cicadina. The sequence continues at coordinate 5,555 of JAKSZP010002048.1, read as the reverse complement.
ATTTATGTTTTTCATCAAGTGCTAAAAGATACATAGAAATAACTTTTGGAAGCTAAGACAATATATATTAATATAACATGTATGTGATTGGAAAACCTTTTTTATATATTATCCTTAGAGGTCTTTATCTCTAGTTACCTTATATACCCTACTTTTATAAGTAGCTTAAACTTTTAATATATATATATAATTTATGTTATGATAATCTTGGTTTATACATCTCCACTTTATGATTCAAGCCAAGCTCAAATTATTTACTACCCAAATTGATTTTCCAATAAGGAAAGTGAGCAATTTTCTATCAAACAAGGGCATTAAATTTTTTGATTGCATATCATGAGTCAACAATAATTCTGAAAAGCAACCAACACAGAAAAGTAACCAATGGTACTGTATTGATATACTCAATAATTAACTTAACTTATAAGGAATATTAACAAGAACATTTTCATGAAGACATTCAACTGTTGGAAAATCCATCTAAAAAGCATAGTCACCATAGGAAGACTAAAATTCTGGCCTAAATCCCTGATAAAGCAAAAGATCCTGATGTTTGAAAACTATAGTATCCTGTTTTCCACTATATCCTACATTATTCTATCCTTCTTAAGTTTTTATAACTATATAAAATTATATAATTACCAAATTGATCTGATACTTCTTGGATATCCAAAAGTAGTGTGCCACTAATTTTAACCCAGGATAATATAATCTTATGATCCTTTTTCTGAACATTTCTATCTAAGGAAGTCATATCCATGAGATCATCTCAAGAAGCAGCTAGAGCTCTTAAGCCTTAGTACCTCTGAGGCAATTTCCCTGTAATTTTGTTTCTCCTACGCCTGAAAGGCCAAATATGGTAATTTGAATGGATACAAAAAACCAACTTTTTATTAGTAAAATCAGCAATATACATAACCTATAAATCCTGCCTCAAATAGTTTTTTTACACAAATTATAAAGTTATTATATTGACAAAGTTAAACATCTTGGGAAAAATCACCTTTTTGCATAAAACAGGATTTCATGTTTGAGAATAAAGATTAGAATTTACTATCTAGTACTAAAAAAAGATTAGAATTTACTAGTTTACTTTTTTGCACAAACCCTTTTAGCACGACAAAGCACTTTGTTTCCTATAAAATCTATATGTTTTTTAATTGCTTTGTTGTCTAATTTTAATAGTTAATATCTAGAGTTTGTCAATGATTAAGATGTCAAGTGAACGCTTTCATGTAAACATCTCTAAAAGTAATATTTTCAACATGAATTTTATCAATATAACGATTATAGCATAGATCGTTTAGCTGACAAAACTGTTAGAACGAAAGATGTTATGAATTTATTATTAAAGAATACCATATGTGGTTCAAACTTTCCAGTTGCTGCAAAGCTTAGCAACTATATACATACGCATTGAAATTATACTTTGAATTTCACCTTATGTATAAATTTAACTGTTTTTGATCAAAACACAATCTCTTTATGTCTATGTAATTCATATAAACTCCCTTTTAAATTCATGAAAGTTCAGCTTTGGCAGCAAGTAAGTTTCCAAAGTCAAGTGACAAAAAATGTGCAAAAGTTTAAGGTGAAGCTAAAAAGCTTAAGGCATGATCATTTGCGTTGTTTGGCAACTCCAACCGAAAAAGGCTGAGCTGTCTGAATATAAATTAGGTTCAATATTAGCTATAAGTCGTCTAGCACTAAAAAGTTGCTCAATCTAAGAATAAAAAAACTTCAGATGCGTTACAATTGTCTCAACTTGCTTTAGTTCGTGTAAAGAATAATACGAGATCTCTAAAATAAAATCAATTAATATCAAACAGCATTTATAATGATAAGCAGAGGTAAGCATTACATTTCAATAACATTTCAAAAAGTACGAGTGGAAATTGTCGCAGGTAACTGTCAAACCATTTAGAAAATTTCTCGAGCTTTATTAGACTTATAAACTTACCGTGTCGAGCAAAAAAGATAGAATTGAAACCAAAACTTATGCGTCTAAAAATGAAATCTAAACAAAAAGAAAGCTATAGTATTTAATAAATTGCCATATAAATAAAAGATCTTGAACAGATAGAAAGATACAATGGTAAAAATAAAAGTAAAAATTTCTGGCGTCCAAAGATAAAGATAGGCTTAATGTCAAATCCGGAAGCGCTTCAAAAACTATGGAGAGTGTGGCTCATACTTGGGCATAGAAAAACCGTCTTCATCATAATGGGGTTTGTCATCGTCGCTATCCGAAATGTCATCCTGAGCAAATGAGTAAGCAAGAAGAATCTCATAACTTACTTTCGCATGTTCATTAGTTGATTCTGTTGTGCCTGGTAAGGGAGGAGCCTCCCATTTTCTAGTTGAAACTTGATAAAGTGACATCACCTCAAACTCCTGCCAACGGTAATCTGAGCAACGGTCAACATTTGGTAAACACTGAATCATCCAGGCTATTGTGGGGTGAGAAAACCCCGTAAATTCAGGACCGGAACCAGAATTCGTGATTTTGAGTTGCCGTATCTGATTTGAAAGTTTAATGATTTGGGACCAAACACCAGAGGAAGTTTCAGAAGTAAAAGGTTCATCAGGTCTGTCGTCAGCAGTTATTTCAAACCGGGGGCCTTGAGCGCCATCCAAAATTTCAACAGTGTAACAGGCTTGCGCATTATCATGAACGGTGCTCTTGTAGTACCGTTGAATTTTGAATCCAATGGGATATATGTAGCGGTGTGTGTGAAAACTAGGTCTTCTATAATCAACCGTTCCTAAGTTCAGAATCGTAAAAATCCCAACTTGAACTGGAAGGATAAAATTTCCATCTTTGTCTCTTGGGATAGGATGTACTCTTCTAGGTTTAGAAGTACTCTTTAGAACTTTCTTTTTTGATAGCGCTTGATTGGATGGTGTAGCAACCCTTAAAGACTTCGGTCTTTCAGAGAAAGGGGGACGTTTAAGTACGCGAGCTTTATTGCTCAAATAATTCAATGGAATTTCAGACTCCGAAGTAACTGAGGAAGAGTCAGATGAATCAGCAGCTTGGCGCTCGACTAATTGAGTTAAGTAATTTCTGGAGTTAAAGTTAGAAATTTCCAAAAGCAAAGCAGCCTTACGACCCAATTCTTTGTAATCGTGCTATCTCTTTCTTAGCCTGTTGGAGACGTAAAAGGGTCATCTCAGTTGCCTATTTCAAATTGAACTCAACGAAGAATTTAGTTACCTGCTCAAGTTCTTTAATCTTCCGTTTGCACGTCCTGTATTTTTCTTGGTATGTAGAAGAGCTGCCAACCATTTCAGAATCTCTAGAATAGCCATTTTTGACTCCTGGGATACTCCTTTTCAGTTGCTGCGGGCATTGTAGGCCTTCTTCGTGCCATTTCAAAAACCAGCTACTTATCAATTTTATAAATTAACAATATAATGCTCCGCTGTTTTAACTATACATGTAATATGTACCTCAAAAGGTTTATATATTTTTGGTAAAGTATAACTAAGAAGCCAACCTAAACTTAGCTGAAGAGATAAACACGTTTTTAGCCTACGGTTTAACAAAGATAATTAGTAGCTGTAGCGTCAGAATTATTAGCTTTGAACTGTGGCCACACTCCACCACCTGACAAAAGCAGTTAATTGTAAAGGATAAGCAGGATAATCCTTTTTTCAACTCAAAAAGTGTGGAGGAATCATGAATCCAACTTTTAAGGTACTTGACATACTATGGGTTAATATTAATAAGGGTGGTTAGCCTGTTAGCCTGGCAGGGTAATTCCTGCTTCCACTCTAGTGCAGTTTTGTTCGATATAGGTTCGAAACCTGTACTGGCTAGAATAAATATAATTTCCTCCAACCCTTCTTATCATTATTTAATTAATGATATGGAGTTAAAAAGGAAGATTTGGTAGTTATCATGCAGGGTGGTTCCTGTTACTACTGAATCATTTAGAAAAAAAGATGGGGTAATATTAATTTAAAACCCCAGCAACTGACTGATGGTATATAACTACTAAAAATTTTTTGGGGAAAAAGAACCTTGTTTAAAAAAAGCTCTAAAAAGTATAGAATAATTGAGAAATTATGAATCCTCAATAAAACCTTTTTGAAGTAGCCACCATATTTTAAACTGACTTATAATAGCTATTTATAATATATATACTCAGCACTGTATATTCTAAGTTGCTTATAATTTACATTTGGACTCAATCCAATATAAGCTTTAGTTTGTATTTGTGAACAAAATTCTATAATTCAGGTTGGAAGATGGTGCTGACTTTAAAAAGGGTTTTATTGAGGAGGTATAATTTCTCAATTGTTTAATACTTTTTAGAGCTATTTTAAAGGAGGTTCTCTTTTCCCCAAATTTTTTTTTAAATTCAGTTAATAAAGAATTTAGCTTAATCCCAATCTAATTAAAAAATTTTCACTGATTGACTGACATCTGAAACCTTCGAGTCTGATAAATTCAATTTATTTGGGTGAGTGAGTGAGAATTGGCAAATATTATCGAATAATTCATCAAATTGCTCACCCGAAACTAAACAAAAATCAGATTAAAGTTTTAAGTAGGTTAAGCAAAATTAGGATAATCAGCTCATCAGCCACGATGGCAACAGCGGAGCTGTTAGTCCGAGTGGCTCGAGGTAGCGCTGGCACAGCCTATAGGCTGTCAGTGTGAGCTTATAAATAAACCTAAGCAACGCCGGGTAGTTTTGCTTGTCCCTGTATAAATAAACTTATTTTATATATGTATGTATCAATATATGTATATATAGTTATATATAAAGTATATTATCTCATTACAAAAAGAATCAAAATAGCTAAACTTAGCACAAATACTTTATAGATTTTGGGAAGTGGCATAGGCTATTTTTTAAGAAACTTCTATAATAAATTTACTAAAAGTTTTATATAAGATTTAACAATATTATATAAGATTTTAAAAGCAATTAGTATCTTGTTTCAGCTGAGCGTTTTGGTATTTGGTTGATTCGATAAGTCAATGGATTCTCCATGTGACTGGGTAGCATTTGGGTAATGGTAGTTATTTGGGTAATTTGATAGGCTCTATAGTTTCAGTTAGTTGATATTTTTGGTTAATTCGATAGACTCAATAGGTTCAGATAAGTGGTTGATTTAGATAATTTAATAGGGTCAATTGGTTTTGGCTGAGTGGTTAGTTTTTGGTTAATTCGATATCATCGGTTATACCAAGAGGGTGGTAGGTTAATACGATAGGTTTAATGGTTTCTAAACTTATCCGTGGTGTGAAACTGCCGAGATCGCCAATCCATCAGATATTCCCCCCTTATATCCCTGCAGCCATTTATTCATTTTTCATCTGCTTTTCCTTTGAAACCCCAAATTCCATTTCCCTTTGAAAATTTTCAATTGATCAGGTATAGAAGCCTGCTCACAATTTTCAATAAAGTATCGAAAATCTGCATCTACTTTTTCCTGTTGTTATTTTTCAGGATTTATCCCTACCGTATCAGATATTTTAGGCTGAATGCCTTAGTGCGAACTCCTGCCACCGAAAATCAACATGGACGATGATCCTGAAA
>JAKSZP010002047.1:0-36991 GCA_022478985.1 Massospora cicadina | reverse complement strand
AGATAATAAGAGTTATTTAATTCTAAGTTATCCATTCAGTATATAGTTAAACTATTATCAGTTTCCATTATGCTGTTTTTTCTCAAGAATATTATTGCTGTGTGCAATAATTGGAAGACTCTTAGAGAGAAGAGTAAAGATCTGAGTAAGGGATCTAGAGAAGAAGGAGTCACAATTGGGAAATGGCTGCCAACTGTGTGTTAGACCAAAGAGACTGTCACCGGGATATCTCAGCGAAGATTGGGTGGACAAGAGCAAGAGAATGAATCCCTACAATTATGACATTATAAGTATCTAATTGGGAATACTGGCCAAGCATTGGGCCAAAATATAATTCATACTCAACTATGGATAATAGTCTCCATAATATTATCAATTAATAATTCAACCTTCTATACAAAATGACGAAGTGCATGAAGAAAATGAATCTGTGCAGTAAAAAGGTTACTAGGGTTGCCTGCTGATAACAACCACTTCAGTAAAATTTTACAAATTGGTGCTCACTACAGGGGGTAGTAGAGTTGAAAAATATAGAAAATGATGTTCTATGAAGATGTTTCAAAGTTACCAAATAAGTTACTGAAGGAAGTAATGAAGATAGAATGTGAAGAGGATCACGTTCAGTGGCATTCACCCAGCTCAGCAGTGGAGCTCCAAGTGAAGTGAAATGAAGATACTCAAGTTCAGGGAAAAGGACTTGCAGCCTAGATATGGAACAATTTAGAGCTTCAGGGAAACTAGTTCCACTGGACATCTACTTGAGATGAAGAGTGTCAGCAGGGCCAACTTGGGTTGGAATTGGGCCTGCCAGAAATAGTCCCAAGAGTCAGACGGGCCAACTTGGGTTGGAATTGGGCCTGCCAGGAATAGTCCTGAGGAACACATGATCAACTCAGGCTGAAATTGGATCCGCCTTAAATAGTCCTGAGGATTGTGTGTTTAGAATAGGCATTGGATGAAATAGGAAGCAATCATTCCAAGAATTGGATTGTCATACCAATGAAGATACAAAGACGAAAATAGGAAATGATTAATCCAAGACAGTGGAGAAAATCATACTAAATCAATAACACTCAATAACTGGTCAGAAGTTACTGAAGACGAGATCATGAATTCAGGAGAAATTGGATGAAGCTAACGAATCCAGAACGACCTGTGTAATTAAGAATAAGCCAAGAAGGCTGAAAATCATTTTCAGGATAAAAACGATTTGAACAATCATAGAAACTGTTGGCTAATAAGATACAAGGATCCAAAGCATCAGTTGCCAAAATAAGAGTTGAAATTAAGCCTGTTGGATGAATAACCAATCGGGATTAAAGGCCTAATATTCAAGAGAATTGCCAAAAGTCGGCAAGTGTAGACTATATGTGAAGAGATAGTGCTGCTGGTCATATAGTGAAGAAGGTCAATGCTAATTGTAAGTATTGAGCCTAAGAGAAAATAGTTGCAATGTTCCCAGCAGACCTCTGAACCATTAAATGGTTATGTCCTGAGATTTTGGTCAAGTCCTAGAAGAGGACCACTGAACCAAATGGTTGGTTTAATTTTAGAAGGATAAGATTTTGAACTATTATAACTGGTAGGTTTAAGTACCTAGGACCCAGTTTGGATAAAGGGGAAAAGAAGGACCTCTGAGCCTTTTTGTAGGTTTCAAGTCTCATTGCAAAAGAAAAATACAAAAAAATATATAAAATGATAAAATATCAAAATTAAGGTCCATGAGTTTTGGGCCTAAGAAATGATGAGAAATCCTGACAGCCAAATGAGAAAATTCCACTCTCAAGGAGATGAAATTATTGGACAGGGTAACCAAAAACATCAACCTATTGGTTGATTGAGAGTAGCTTGTTGATCTATCAGAAGGCCAGCAAGAGGAGGTGCTCAAATTGTTATAAAGTATCGGAAATTCACCCAAAAATGACCATGATTTGGGATGCACAAGAGATGAATTTACAAAGTTGATACTGGGGGAAATCTGCCTATAAGGACAAAATGAGATTGCCAGCATGAGTTGCCGAGAGAAACAAATTATTAGAAGATTTATTGGGGCTTCGCCAAAATAGCCAAGCCATTATTCCATTTATGAAAGTGTCCAAAATAAGGGTTCATATGAAATGAAGAGGCTCAGGACTCCTTTGATGAGTTATGCTGGTACTTAATAGATTCACTAATTCTGAATATCTGAATTCCAATCAGGAGTTTATTATTCAAACTGATGCTTCATTGATGGCGATTGGCGCCATACTGAGCCAAGTAGACGAACTTGGGGATGAACATCCAGTGGCATATGTGAGTCAGACACTCTCAGCTGCTGAGAGGAACTACAACATGACTAAGCATAATTGCCTTGCGGTCATTTATGCATGCAAGCAGTTTCAGGTGTACATCCATGGAACGCACTTTAAGGTGGTAATGGACCACTCTTCGCTGCGTTGGCTGCAAAATTTAAGAGAGCCAGAAGGACGACTGGCAGCTTTTCTTTCTCATAACATAAACTTTAGTTACTACAATTCGATTCAATAGCAAATTTGGATAATCACACACAGGAAAGATGGGCGACTTTAATAACAAAAATAATACAACATTGGCGAGCGTCGCGGCAAGCGGTGCTCTCAACGGTGCAACTAAGGGCAAGAAACGCCCTGGAGGGGGACCAGGAACCCAATCTGCAAAGAAATTGCAAACTCAGACACCATCTGGGTTTATGGTATTTACTGTAAAGCACGCGCAATACATGTACATTCAATTCAACCAACCTTTGTCAAAGGTGGAACATGGGATCAGACTCTTCCTTGGGGATGAGTCACCGACTCTGTGGGAGAAAACATGTGAGGCACAGCCCTCACTTTTCCCTCACGCGGTGTACGTAGCCACCAACAACATGGGCTGTGGCTGGATCAATAATGGTTTTGAAACAGCTGATGAAGGTGATGCTGCAGCAAAAATCTGCGTGGAAATTGCCCTCCGTGAGGGCAAAAAAATTGTGTGCACTGCGCACACCAGATGGAACAAAGCGAAAACTTTGTTCATCTCCTTTGACTCGCTCCCCACCAACCTTCCTCGTAAGGTAATTGAGGCGGAGCTCTGCAAAGGTCTTGTGACCTATGGAGAAATCCAACAACTCAAATTACAGCGCTTTCGCTTAATGCCTGACCTGTGCACGGGCAAAGCTATCGCTGTAATGAACCCCTTCCCAGAAGTGGAAGAGGATTTATCCAGAATTCCCCGCGCAGCAGAATTTCACTTTGCAGATGGGGGCCAGTTGGCTGCATTCTGAGTTACACCGGAACGCGCACCACCCATTTGCAACCACTGTGGCTCACTGGGCCACAAGGAACATGCATGCCCTGTAAAAGAAGGCTTAATGGAAAATGATTTTTGTGAAGAAGCTATGGATGAAGATAATGAAAACTTCGCCAAATTGACTGATGGCCACCACCCATCCGCTGGGGTGAAGATGGACTATACTCCATCGTGGACCCAGTTACAAGTAAACAGTGTAAAGCAGCACAAAAAGCCCACAAGAGAGCAGCGGCTGAAGCGGCGGCACACGTGGAATCCGCCATTAACCACGGTCAAATCCAGGAGGATATTTCAGATATTCACTGAACCAACCAATCAGAACAATATGCCCAGGTCAAAAATTTTCACAGTAACCAGACTGAGCCACAAAGCGTCATCAGTCATGCACATACTGAGGAACAATGCAACCGCAATTTGGGTGAAAATGCAGTGTACAATGCAACAAAGTTGAACCTCAAAAATATAAAATCCAATCAACAACCCGCATCAAATCAACATGAGACCTGTGCAGGAAAAGTTGACGCAAATGCAAAAACTTCAATTCCCTTGAATCATTGGGTCAGATCAAGGGAACCAACAATGGCAGTGAAAGAGTTGGAGTACAGACGTGGAGCATGGCCAAAATGAGCCGCGGTGGGATAGGACCAGAGGGTCCTCCCAACTGCTCCTGAGGCGCCATGGGCACCTCAGTATCAATAGTATGTTAAATATCGCGGGAGCCAGGGCTCATATGTCCCAAGCCAAGAAGCTGGCATTCCTGAGAAAACCTCTTGTAGAAATCTTGGCCATCCAAGAAACCCACTGCCTAAAAGGGGAAGAAGAATCCTGGTCAACCAGGGTCGCACCATCACAATCAGTATGGACATCTCACTGTGGGGTGATAGTCCAAAACAACAAAAAATTTAAAATTACAAATTCATCATCACACTTACACGGTCAAGTCCTGGTAGCAACAATCAAATTCCAAGATGAAATAATTTCGTTAGCATGTATCTATGCACCGTGCACTGCAACTGAGACAAAAAAATTTTGAAAAAATTTCTACCCTCACCCTCCCACCCTATATCATCATGTTAGGCGATTTCAACTGCTGGGATAACCCCAATACAGATCGATGGCCTAATCCCAGGGGATACCCACCTGGACACATTGAATATCGCACAATGAAGGCATCTCTTGGCTTACAGGATGCTCTTCCTCCCAATTCATCAATCCTTCCCCATATGACAAGACCCAACATACGTGAGGGACTGCTCATATCAATGAGTCGTATTGACCACATCCTCATCCCACAATCCCACCACTCAAGAATCTCCAAATTTACAACAAAAAAAATCAATTTTTCTGATCACTGATTAGTTACGGTGCAGTTAGCGCCAACTCAATCCCACACACAGGTGTCACCTTGGAGAAAGCTTCACCCAGAAAATGAAAGATTGCCTGAGATATCTGACTGGGTTGAAAACAAGGCTACAAACACAGAATTCAAAGCCCCAATCACTTTGGATCCCATCGGAACATGGGAAAATTTCAAAAAAGATTTAATCAACAAAACCTGACATATTGCATCACGCATTTACACCGCGGACACAGCCACAATCAAGCGTACCTTGGCAGAACTAGACCACCTGGAAATAAATACTCCGAGATCTGGCTATAGCCCTAATTGGGGACGCAAATGGGAGAAATTTCAGCCCGACTTAACAATCTCATCTTTGAACACCAACACAGAATCAAAGTATTGAAAAAAGGTAAGTTCATAAAGGAAGGCGAAACCTGTTTGACATAGTTTTTCCACGAATTCCACTCCCGCAGAAACCAGCCCACATGCACACAGGTCTGCAAGACCAACGGCACCATGGCAACTGACCCTGAGGAGGTCAAGGCGGAAGTACACCGATATTACAACTAATTATATTGCAATATGCCAACAGATCCACAAAAAAATTAAAGAATTTATCAAACTGCCAAGATACAAAGTACACCACCAAATTACAATATATACTATCCCTTATCACATGGGAGGAGCTTTGGGAAACAATTCACGGTGCACCACGTAGGAAATGCCCAGGGCCTGGTGGGATACCCTACAAATTTTACAAAAAATATTTTCAACAAATCGCCCCCCTCCTATTGGTGTCAATGAACCAAAGATTGTTGGAAACACGCCTATTACCAGGAGGCCATGAATCATACGTTATAAACTTGTATAAAAAGGGTGACAAGTTAAACCTGGCCAACTGCGCCCAATTGCACTCTCCAACACTGACACAAAAATTCTAACAAAAATTCTAGCAGCTAGATTAGGCGCAATTGCATCTGACGTCCTATCACCCAACCAGTTTGGGTTTATACCAGGGCGTTCAATCTGGAACAACATACACCCTGCTGCAAACATTTGCCAATCCAAAGCAACTGGTGCCCTGGTCTTCTTGGATCAGGAAAAGGCGTATGACCGTGTTAGCTGGCCATACCTAAAAGAATGTCTACATGCCTTCAAACTCCCACCCAGATTCATAAAATGGGCGATGCTCCTAACAGAATCTGCAACCATGGCTGTATGCGGCCCTGGATTTCTAACAAACAATATCAAACCACACAGAGGGCTCAAACAAGGGGATCCCCTCAGCCCACTGCTATACAATTTCAGCTTTGACCCGCTCCTCCGAGTAACTGACTCACGTCTCATGGGGATAACCGCACAAGGATAACCAACAGTCAAGATGCTGGCCTTTGCAGATGACTGCATAGCAGGTATAGCAAACAATGAAGATGCCCGACAGCTGGAACACACTCTAGAGGAATACTCCAAGGTGAGCAATGCATCACTCAACAAAAGGAAGACAGAAATCATCCTCTTAGGCAAATACACAAATAATTGGGCCACAACATCAGAACCTCACACCAACGCTTGAAGAAAAAACCCAATTATATTACCCTTTGCAACACCTCCCACCACCACTCCTGTCCGACACCTTGGAATCTGGCTAGAATCAAGGGGATATGCTAATGAGACAATGGAAAGTAACCTGTTACAACGGGTATCCAAACGCGTCGCCTCCCTCAAGGGAAGAACCCCAGGACTAACAGGACGAGTTACAGTTGCTAACTCACTCATCCTCCCGATACTGTGGTACCAGGCCCATGCAATAGCCTTCTCACCTACCTTTATAACCTCAATTCGCGCGCTTATCCAGGGCTGGCTGTGGCCTGGCTCTCACCCTCCTATACGGATGGAAACACTATTTGGCCCACGCTCAAGCGGAGGCATGGGACTAATAGATTTTGAGAGCCATGCCAATCGCATCCTAGGTACCTGGATAAAGGGAATCCTTGCTCCAGACCTCCTGCAACAACATTGGTTCAGAGCAGCAAGGACTAACTTTGCACAGGCGCTCAAATTAACCAACCCACATAGTCCACCCAAACTACTTTCATACCTTGCCAAGCACCCTACTGCAACAGGTCCGCATGAAACCTCCCCTCATTTCAAACATATCCTCCGAACTACCCACCATATGGGATGGACCATAAAGAAAATGGGTACTATACAGGGAAGGGGACGACCCAGCCCCCAATTCAAATTAAGAAACCCAGAAAACCACCCCCAGAGGGATATGCTCGCAACAACCCCAAGCATAGCTAGGATAGAATACCTAGATATGCTGGACATTCCCTATGATTTAAAAACACAGAAATCAATGTGGAAAATGACACACCACCCACTCCTACAACCAAGGATAAGAGCAAACGCCTGGCGCTGTTTGAGAAGGACCAATAGGACGGCGGACCGCTCCAACTCCCTCCACAAAACATGTGCAGTATGTGGAGGGGAGGGATCCTACATCACCGCCTAGAAACATGCCCCCCAACCAAAGCTATATGGCAGGAAGTTGCACGCCTGCTCAAGATTTAAAACGAACAGGAATTCTCAATATCAAAGAGCATCTTCGCGCTCCAGATCGAGTCACCAATCCCATCTACCCTCAGCTCCCTAATAATACCCATTGCAATGTGGACAATACACAAAATTGCATTAGATGCGTTCAAGGGCATGGTCCCAACCATTCATGGGATTATTAACAGATTTCATGTCCACTTACTAGAGCACTTCCAAGCCTGGCTCTATGGATATATGAGACCAAGACAAAAAGCGCTCATAGAATCATGGTTTCCACTCTAGTTTCTCCACACAGACCCTTTCCTTCACACCTGCTCCATAGCAGGGGAAACCCCCTCGGAGTAGTGCACCAACCCCATACCTGGCAGTCCCGCTGGCAACAGGGGTAACTTGAGTACCCTGGGGTGCCCAATTTTTATATTTCTTAGTTATTCTCTTAGTTTCACATATATTCGGTAATGTCTGTCCCCTGGTCAGCTTTCCTCGGTTGAATAAAAGAAGGACGACTGGCCCAATGGGCACTTAAGCTCCAGGCTTATAATTATGAGATTGTCCATGAGCAGGGGCTTCTCACCAGAATGCAGATGGCTTATTGTGGTTACCAATGGTCCAGATGATATACCCGCAGGGGGATGAGCTATTTCAGAGAATGGTCAATGGAAAAATTGGGGACAAGCCCCAAGGAATCCAAGGTGCGCTTCAGAAAATGATGGAAAGCACTGAGACTATGGATGGACAAGTGTTCAAGATGATCAACGGGAAGTGGTTATTATTCCCAAAAACCGTCAGAAAGAGCAGCTATAGTGCAAGCAGCTCACAAGGCTGTTGGGCATGGAGGCTTTAGGAAAACAACTGACTATATTTGCCAGTATTACTACTTGGTATCCATAAACTAAGATTTCATGGATTATCTAGCTTGTTGCATGGAGTGCCAGTTGCACAAACCACATAAGAATAAAACTGGATACTGACTAGTCCGCCCTGGATTTGCCTGGCACACAGTGTCCCTTACATGATGGGACCGCTAACGATGAGCACAGGGGGAGTCAAGTACATTATAGTTGCTATCAACCATCTGATGAGATGGGTTGAGACAAAGGCTCTAACGAGAGTAGATGCTACCTTACTGAGAGGTTCATCCTGGATCAAGTAGTATATCGGCATGGATGTCCACAGGACCTGCTTAGTGATAATGGGATCAACTTCATGTCTCATGTAAACCTGAAATTAAATGAGATAATGGGGATCCAAGGTTTTGTGTCAGTACCTTACCAGCCAGAGATGAATGTACTGGTAAAACAGGTGAATGGAACGCTGGCTACAATGCTGAGGAAGCTAGTCTCAGGAAGAACTTCCACGTGGGAACGTACCTGAGTTTAGTGATGTTCACCTACAATATTAATCATCATACAGCGACAGGGAAGACGCCGTTTGAATTGTTATACAGAAGAAAGGCCGCGTTGCCGCCGATTTTATATTTGGTAGTGGAACTTACGTTGGGGATGAGTACCAAGCAATACCTTAACTGACTGATGAATATCCTTATCGATATGCAATTGCAGGCATTTGATACAACGTTGAAGAAAAGGATACAAGTGAAATTGACAGACGATAAAAACTGACTGGCCTTACCAGAATATCGAATAGGGGAAAGAGTTGCCTATTGAATACACATGGTTTCAGATGAAGAAACAAACTAGATGCATTGTGGTCAGGTCCATTCAAAGTGATTGCCAAGATGGTGACTGATGCCTACTCTATCAAGAATCTCTTGGATGGAATAATTGTGAATCAAGTCCATGCTAAGTATCTAAAGTGATGTATTGATGAAAAAAATAAAAGAGTTCTTAAAGGACCAATTAACCATTAGTTTGGTCATGTCCTTATGATTAGGTCAAGTCTGAAAAAAGGACCTCTGAACCAATCTAGATGGTTAAGTCCGAAAAAAGGACCTCTGAACCATAGAAAACTTGCAAGTCTAAGTAACCAGGACCCAGTTTGGGGGAAAAAATAAAAAGATGAACCGCTGAACCTAAACAAGGTCAAGTCCCATAGGAAAAAAAAGAATAAAGATGAAAAATTGTAAAAGATATGGGAAAAAGATTATAAACCGCACAGAGAAAAATCCAATATAATTTTATAATTTTTATTTTTCTTAATTGTCCTAAGTACGGGGATGATTCTGCCTATGTCACCTCTTGGGGGAGGGAGGATGGATCGTGGTAGGAATAAAAAGCCCATCAAAATCGATATGAGATCAGAAGCTAGTGAGGGCTTGACCTACACGAAACCACATTCTTTGAGAGGATGCAGAGCCCTGCAAGAAAGCAACTAGGGGAAGGGAAATTGAGATGTCAGATGAAGCCAATCAGGGAACCCCAGAGCGGGAAGGAAAGCAACAGTATAAGAAGAGGCGATTGGCGAATAACCCTGAGTTATCCTGATATAGTACTGGAGCCAGAAGATTAGTTCTGAGCGCCTGACGACGGGCTTCATCAAGGACACCAGACATATGGGCTGGCAACGAAGAAGGGATGCTTGATGTGGGTTGCCAAATCATACCCCCTATCAACGCCATCAGAGGAAGATACCAATGGGAAGTTCCAGAGAAGAGATAGTCATGCAGGGAGCAGATTGCATCCTGCAAGTGACAACTATGAGCTTCTCAGAAGCTAAAGCTGAACAAATGGTGGAACCCAGGTGAGGCTGGAAGCTTTGTGGACCAATTTCGAAGAACTTGGCCTGCAAAGTGAAGAGAATAAGCGGTGGTATCCCATTCAGGATGTTATCAAGATTAGAAGGATTCAACAATAGGGTCAAAGCCTCGGTGACTTGGGCCCAAAATTCAGCATAGGGGAGCTTTAAGTGAATACTTTTACTGATGGTGAGCTCAGAGACTAGAACAGCGGGTTTGTAATAAAGTCCAAATTAGAAGAGGAACTCAAGAAGCAGGTCCAACCTGGCATGATATGAGTAATCAAGAGCAACTGGCATAATCTCTTGAGCATTTATGATGATGGTCGGAGCATCAGCAAAAGAGGCCAAATCCAGGAGGTTTGAAATCCAACTCTGTAATTGCCAGCAGAGAGAGAATCAGCTGAGAGTTGTTTGAAAGATAGCCAGCAATGGTTTTGGAGGGATTAGTCACTGTTTTTGGTAATTTGATGAAAGGACTAGCCGCTGGTGCCAGACTAGGCATGTGAGTCCTGGAAGGACCATAGAAGAGGTTCCACTGAACATCCCAACTCATCTACTGGAAGAGATGAAGGTCTTGATTAAACAAACTATTCAAATGCTGCTGGTATCGTGACTGAAAATTTGACATATGAGCTGATGAGGGGGGATGTCAGACTTATATGGAAGTCGTTATCATGCACTCTACAATCCATTAAGCTCCAATTTTAGAGAAATTAATCTCAAAACTAATGGGATAAGCCCTCCAAGGGAAGAATTAGAAATGACTTGAGCCAAGAGGTTATGAAAGAAATAACAAGGGCGAATAGAAGTAGTATTCTTAAACGAGCCATGAAACAAACATCGACAGCAAGAGTATCCTGTCTAGGATGAGGAGAAAATCAGGAAATCAAGGATGCCAGACCAAGAATCCTGAATATGACAGCTGGTCATATACCCTGATGGGGGGAAAACTGGATCCTGGGACTAATATCGTCATGAGTAAATTAATCAGCCCAGCATGACAGTAGGTTGTGGGGACCGCGCTCTGAGAAGGCGGTAGTGAGGAGGAAGAGGAAGAACGCCATATGCCAAAGGTTGTCCCAAATAGTGTTGAGTATTGATGAGTGTACTCCTCTTGAACCAATGCAGTATTTGACCAATTGTCCAAAGCGGTGCTCTCATGCCCCAGTCCTTTTCTCACTGGGAATCTAGGCAAGAGGGGGGATATGTTGTATTTTTGCCCATATTCCCAGCCTGCTAATTATACCTGGTATTGCTAGGGGAAAATTCCCTAAGGCGAAGTGAATCAGAAATCATTTGACCCAAGTTTCAGAGTAACTATGTTTGGGGGATTTTGGATGTTTCCTGGTCATATCTAATAGGGATCAATATGGATAAATACTTAAGATCTCATTGGGTGAAGTTGCTTATGAAATAGGGGCATCTGATAGTGATTAACTATCAGGTGTAATGATTGGGATCAGTCAGGTTTCATCACCAACTGATTGGGAATGAATAGCAAGTTGCGAGGCAAGTGATGCCACCTGAAACTAGTGAATCAATTGGTTGGTGAGTGACCTGCCTTAATGGATAATAAGTCCCATTACCTAAGCAGGTCGCTAGCTAAATATGGTTGGATCGCTTGGATTGAGAGGAAAACGTTAGGGACATGTTTTCTGACTCTTTCCATTTTAGGTCTTGAGGATGTCTAATGACAGAATCCTAGTCAGGATGAGGAAGACTATCGCTGCCAAGATGAGGATGGGTGATTCAATGGCAATGACTGCCGTTTCATCAAGGAGGTGTCAACTGAGGTTTAGACAGCCAAATTCCTCACTATATATATGTTACCTAGGATTCACATAATAACAGTAATAGTTAGAGTTAGATAATAAAAGTTATTTGGTTCTAAGTTATCTATTCAGTATATAGTTAATCTATCACCAGCTTCCATTGTGCTGTTTTTTCTCAAGAATATTATTGCTGTGTGCAATAATTGGAAGACTCTTAGAGAGAAGAGTAAAGATCTGAGTAAGGGATCTAGAGAAGAAGGAGTCACAATTGGGGATAGCTGCCGACTGTGTGTTGGACCAAAGAGACTGTCACCGGGGTATCTCAGCAAAGATCAGGTGGACAAGAGCTAGGGAACAAATCCCTACAATTATGACATTATAAGTATTTAATCAGGAATACTGGCTGAGCGTTGTGCTGAAATATAATTCATACTCAACTACGGATAATAGTCTCCATACTATTATCAATTAATAATTTATTCTACTATACAACGCAACAAAGTGCACTAGGAAACTGAACCTGTGCAGTAAAAAGGTTACTAGGGTTGCCTGCTGATAACAACCACTTCAGTAAATCTTTACACCTTCCAATGACGTTATATCCAGAACGTGGCAATGGTAGCGCGGTATCCCAAAGCCAAGATAACCTGAACTAGATCTAGTACTAAAAAAAAGATAACCTGAACTAATATTGCCACATTTGTAAAAAACCCTGATGCTATATAAAAAATGAATCATGCTTTGGTCAATCATATCATCTTCCTTTTTTATGCTGGCTGCTTTCCTAACACCACTCTCAAAGATTTTGATCTGCATCCCACCAACGCCCCAACGCCCTTGCTCTCTGCAGTAGCCTATGCACTGCTTTGGAGTGAAGATGCTGCTGATAATGAGCCCCCCGATCCCCCTATCCTTCCACCTTGGTGTTATAAGCAGTTCTTCGTTGTCCCACCTGGTTAGTTTTGTTCGCATTTTGTGTTTCATCTTTTCATTTTTGGGCAGTGTGATACATCTTGTTTGGTGATATTTTATTTTTTTGCTCTTTGAGCTTTGGTAAT
Organism: Massospora cicadina; assembly: GCA_022478985.1. Taxonomy (NCBI): domain Eukaryota; kingdom Fungi; phylum Entomophthoromycota; class Entomophthoromycetes; order Entomophthorales; family Entomophthoraceae; genus Massospora; species Massospora cicadina. The sequence goes on along the minus strand of JAKSZP010002047.1, from coordinate 24,257 downwards.
ATCCATCTCATGGTTGGGGTACCTCAAATAAATATAAAGAAGAAAGCAGCAAATACTCCAACAAACTCCACAGCTAAAAAAAACTAGATGTGACGTGGGCTGACACCTGAAAAAGTGAACTAAATGTAAAAATTAACAGAGCCAATTTGAACTTAATGAAGCATTAGAAAGTCTGGATATTGACATCAATGCACACAAAGCAGTAGGGCATGGAGGGATAAGCAAGATAATGGAGTTCCTGAAGACTTGTTACTTAAGAGTATAAACTTATGATGTTAAAAATAATCTTATGCTGCCATCAGTGCCAAGTAGAGAAACCATTTTTCAAAAATGTCATATCAAATGATAAACCCTAGATTTTCTTGGAAAACCATATCCAATGATATTGTCAGCACCAGAAACCTACAATTCTGCACTAAGTACATATCAAATGGCCAACCCTTTGATAAAGGTGTGGAGGCATGAACCATATGAGAACTGTGTGCCATTACCACATCAAAGTTCATCATATAATGCATCATTAATATACAAAAATCACTTAAATGTTATTACGAATTGGTACCAACTATACATGCATGTCTTAAATAAGCTTACTGAAATTATGAACATTTGCACAATAGTAACGACCTCCTATTACAATGTTTTCAACGGAAGTTTTAGATTGTCAATGCACCTTGGTAAATAATCCCAAAAACCCCTAATAGACCATCAGTTGGATTAGACAGGATATAGAACCACCCTACATGCATACAATATATCTACCACTTAGCAATGAAAAAGCGACTATTCCTTAAGTCTGTGTGAGATATCCACTAATAATACCTTTGGTATACTCTTTTATGGAAAAATTGCTAGTTTAAATCCTACAGCTAATTAACAGACCTGACTTCATGCTAATCAAGCTAAAAACCCGAGCTTATCTATCAATCTAGTGAAAAAAATAAAAGACCAGAATGCAGATTAATTTTGTTTACTGAGCTGCTTTTATCTAAGGTATCTAATCATGTGTTCCACAACAACCACGGCTTTTGAGCAAACAAGAAATCTTGCAAATACATAGTTGACCGCTCAGAGGTGATAAAGAAGAGTTCCATTGATGCATACACCCTAAAGAACTTGGAAGATGGGTGCATCGTTAACAGAGTCCATAAAAGGTTACTTTTATATACAAACATACCTAAAGAGAGCAAAAAGGTAAAAAAGTATTAAAAAGCCTATAAATTAAAAATTAGAAAATATGATTTTTTATAAATTAATATTAAAATCTTTTTATTTTATTCAATTCAGGTAAGTTTATATATAATTGTAACCATCTCGCCCTCAATACCCATCACATCCCTGCAATACTAGCTGATGACATGCTTGACAAACCAATCTATCTAAGATGTTCTATGAAATGAGCAACGCTCCCTTAAATGAATCTCACATTGCACTAACTGCTCATTTCCTTGCGTTTTTTCTAATGGAGCGTGTGGGACATGCCAGATGATACTTTTTTTCCAATATTGGGGAAATTTTAAGAATTAGTTGAACAAATAATAAGCTTAGCTGGATTCTAACTCATTTTTAAATTATTTTAATGACCTTGCTTTAGTAAGATTTTACTATTTAAATAAAAATTTAAGCCCAAAGTCTTTCTATTTTGGTGAGGTCACAATCAAGTGATGTAAACATATGGTGCTCTATCTCTTTGCAGAGTGTCCACTCTTACTTTAAGAAGTATTAGTATATAGACATAATTGGTCTTTCTAGGATAAAGTACAATCTATCGTGGGTAAAGTAAATTTTTATCTATATAAACCTACAACTGATACACTGATTGGCTGTTTATCCTATGTTCACTCCAGGGAATAACTACACAATTCTGTCAATGGGATTTAATGAAAATCTAGTTAAAGCTCATAGGAGATATGGTAATGGTATATCTAGTGTTGGCAGCAAACTGATGGAATAAAATTTTTGATCATATCTTTAATATAACTTGACATGTACTTTACTTTCTAATAATGATATATTTCAACGTTTAGTATGCATTTCTTTATTATCAACTTTCATAGGGATAGGCATCCTCACGTTACTAACTATCGTTTAGTGGCAATGGAACCTCTTTTTTTAGCACTAGGTGGTCCCAACCTAAAGGGGGATACACTGATCTGTGGCAATGGAACCTCTTAAGGTACATGAACTAAATTAATAATATTACTTAAGGTTATTGAGATGTCTTATATGCTGACTGTGGGACAAAGCGCGAGACCTGCATATTGTTGCAATAGTTTTTCTTAAATTCCTTCTCAATCAAGATAGAGAGGATGTAGTGTTGTTAATCTCTTGGCTTTTAGTTGGATTTTCTCAGTATCATCTGGCCTATCTTTTGTAAGTGTTTAAGATTAAATATATGTGTAAATATCTTTAATTTGAGAGTGTAATACATTCTGATCTTCAATTTGGATAACTTATATGGCTTAAAGGAGTGATGTGGATTCTAATGTAACTACTTTCCTTACTCTCATCATCTCTCAGATAGTTATCCATGCTTTCAAAATTATGTCAAACTATTATTTGTATCACTGCCTTATATTTCTGGACGCTTTTTGCTCAATTTGGATAAAAGCTCGCTTCAGCTCTTTTTTGTTTTTTTGTACAGGATATTTTTTGTGTGCGTTGTTTGAATTGTTGTTAATAGATTATATTGATAGTAAAAGTATGAAGACTATTACTTTAATTGAGCTTCTTTCAGCCAAGGTTATTAATATTATTTTACGCGAAAATGGGTGATAGTTCTAATCTTAAATTCTTCTAGATCTCAGTAGGGACTCTCCCTCTTCTGTAGAACTTAACCTAGGATCATGTTAAGTGTTCTTCTTGTCACTTCTTTAGAACTTGATCTAGGATTAATCCAGAGGTTCTTCTTCTTTCTCATCAAGTAGAGCCCATGGAGATATCAATAATATAGATAAAAGATCTTTTATCCTTCCAAAACTCTAATCACAAGAGCTAAACAGTCTAAATTATAAAAAGCATTTGCTCTTTTCTTATCTAATTATCCGCTTTATCAATAAAACCCCAAGGGAATTTATAAGAATATTCGGCGCCCAACTCTCCTTTTGCACCCATATTTGAAAGCGGTGGCCATAGCCAATGAATTAACTCTTCAGGGCTAAATGAAACAATATTCTTCCTCATCTGTTTAAGAGGATTCTCCACGGACTCCCAATGCAACTCTTCTGGGTTAATAGAAAGAATGTGTCCCAACGCCTTCACTCAACCCTCATCAAGTCACCCTTATTAAGTAACACCTGCTTAGTTAATGGGATTTACCCATTAAAAGCAGGTTGCAATCCCTAAAGGTTAATTTGAAAGTTGCTTTAATACAGGCCATTCTCGCCCAGCAGCTCAAAAACCCTTTAGTCAATTGGTGACTAAACTCAATTGACTCCTACAAGTTAATTAAGTTATTGATAGTAAAATTGACAACCTAATTACTTGTTTATTTTTTGGGGATCTCCCCCACAAAACATTTAGAACCCAGCGGCTCAAAGTCTTGAAAATAGCTAAATATTCATTTCAAAATAATATTCTGAGTAATAGTTATTGTATATAATTGATAACTCCCACATCCACTAGTGGGATGGATCTCCTAGGGTAAAAGCATATGTACATAATCAATTAAGTTAATTGATATAGAAAAAACTCTCTTTAACCGCTCAAAGTCACTTTTGAGCGATTTTAAATTTAAGTTTATTTATCTACAGCCATCTGCCCAAAAACCTATTCTTTGATGTCCTTGGCTCTGCCGCCTGCCACCCCAGTGTGGGGTAGCAGTGCACCCCCACCTAGCATTTTCCGCCCTGCAGGCAAGCGCGTTCGGATGGGTTCAAACAGCCCGCCCACTGCTTCCAACCGTTTTGTCCCCCCACGGGACTTAGCGCTCCACCTGGCGCGCGTCCACCCTTCTCGCCCCCATCCTCTCGCCCTCCCTCGCTCTGCTATCCGCTATTGCCTCAGAGTGAACTATGGGCGTTTGTTCCCATATGCCAATAAGGCAATTATTGACCTAGCCACTACAGCCTTTGCGCCAGCTGGCTTTATAGACTTCCGCCCTTTTAAGGGCTACTTTGACGTTGGGTTCCAATCTGAGGAGGATGCTGAAGCGGCAGCACATACTCCTCTAATTTATAAAAAAACCCCCATTCCCACAACCTGTACTCGCCTCCCTTCAGACACCACGCTAGTGGTATCCTTTGCAAATCTCCCATCCCACCTTCCACCCCAGGTTTTGTATGACCAGTTGGTCGCGGGGCTCATGGCTTATGGCACTCAGCCCAACCTCATCTTTGCCATTCCATCTGGTGCAGAACGCCTTGCTGCTCCTCGTGCAACAGCCACCATTATACCACACCACCCTACCGTAGCCCAACAAATCCCACCCCGCGCTAGTGTGGCTGCAGCGCCAGATCATTTCTTTTGGGCTCGGTTTGATAATGGTAGGCAGATTTGTTCCCTCTGCTTTGGCATCGACCATGCAAAAAGAGCGTGCCCTAAGGCCAAATCCGCTGATGCAACTTCTGAGCCCCCTCTGGAGGTTCAGTATGGGGCACTTTGCTGCCCCCTCCCACCCTCCAATCTCGTTCAGTGGGCCCACTTGGAAAATCAGCCCCACCCAAAACCTCCATCCTCACTCTCCCACCTAAATCTAAGCCAGCCAATCAGAGCAATGCTTGGACCAACATTCACACCCAAGCAGCTGCCCATTCGCCCAATCCTACCCACTCAAATTTAAATGCCACTATTCCAGTGAACCAAAATCCATGGGATCTATTGGCTGAAACTGACGAATCAGGTAATATCCTCATTAGTAAGCATACAGGTCAACCTCTCTGCCAAGGCGATTATGGTCGGGCAGAATTTTTCCTTCCCGACTTCGATGAAACCCCTACCCCTCGCCATTTCGCTCCTCTACCCAATACAGCCCCCTTCCAAAGTGACCACCAGCTCGCCTTAGCTGCGGTGGCCTCTCCTCATTGCCCAAAACTACGCACCGCGGTGGCCCAGTCAGTGGCTCAGCTCCAGCATGGCCTGCCCACCATCTTCTTCCCCCCAACTTCCCTGAATCTCCCTGCAGTGACATCTCAAAACTATTTGATGATGCTGAAATCGCTGTTATGAATGTCGCAACGCTTGCTTCATTCAACCCCTCAGCCAAAATCACCCGCCACAGTATCTCCCTTTTCCACCCAACTTCCTGAAGCCCGCAAAGAAGCTGAAGTTCTCCTCGCAGCTTTTGTTGAAACACTTTCCCATCATTATCTTGATGCAGAAGTGGAAAACTCTTACTACGCTGACCTCAGCCCCCACTATGCAGATGCCCCAACGCCCTGGCTCTCTGCTCTGATCCGGTACTGTAACCAACACCCCTTGATCAAGGTGGGTCTTTCTGAAAACCAACCCCCCGACCCCTCCTCACCCTCTGCCATGGTGGGTTAAGCAGTTTCTGCTTCCCACCTGGTTAGTAGTTTGTTTTGCCATTTTGAGTGTTGTGATCGGTACTGTCTGTCCCCTGGTCAGCATACCTCGAATAAATCTACAAATTAAGTTAATTAATATGTCCATATAAAATTCCAATACATCCCCCTGCTTGACCAGATTATCCAGCGATAAAGGTTTTATGGGGGTATACGCTGCTTCAATTCTGACTAAGTCTGGAAACATAATTAAATGGAAAATTCTGGTTCCATCTTCTTTCCTTGCTCAATGAATCTCTGGGAAATCCTTTTTCTTAGCGCGCTCTCATTCCATGTCCTCCTTGCTGATGCCACCACATAGCGCGGTTCTTGTCAGATTCTGTGGTTGAAACAAAAAAAACATTCGTCAAACTACAGATTAGGCTAATTTTACCTCCTAATGCTTAATCTAATAACCTAATTAGAAACTATTACATTAACATGGCTTGAGCTGATTATCACAATGTGGATTTAATTATATTATTATCAGATTAGGCTTAATACCCCCGCACATTAAGGCCAATCTTCTCTGCAACAACTTGGCTGGGCAAATCAATTTAACGTCAAGTCAATCTAAATTTTCAATCAGTAGCTCTGTACAAATACATTTGCACAGTTGGGCCAATCATTGCTACCCCAAACCTCAGTAACTTGTATAATTAATTGGGACCAATATTAATAAATCAGTATAAAGAATTGTTCGGGACCAACTCAAAGTTAACATTTAAAAGTCCCATGGACAATCAGATGAACGAAAAATGTAATCGATTTCCTGCTTTAGGGCCTATTTGTATGTCAGTATGCATAAATTGGAACAATAGCACTTGCACATGGACTGCTCATATTGGATTACCTAGTGCTATTGAAAGACAGTTGACATCCCATTTAGGGAGTCATTTTTGTCAGCTGTATGACAAAAACATAATTGACTATAGAATATTTTTATATGTTGAGATATATGTAACTGGCACAATAGCACTTGCACATGGACCACACAAATGGGAGTACCTAGTGCTATTGAGAGAGGCCTGCCAACGACCCTATTAAGGGTACATCAACTATTTAATAAACCACAAAATCTACCAGAATTTGCATTTCATCAGCAGTATGACGATTCTCATTTCAAAATGATTCTAGGACCATTTTGCACTCTCATTGATGCAATTTTTACCCTGAAATCCCCCCAAATATGAGAGTAATTTTCCACCAATAAACCTAGCAATAAGTTCCAGTTGTATCAGTTCAAGGGACAAACTGAGGTGAAAAATAATCCGTGAGATTGCATGCTTGAATGTGGCTAGTAGATGCCCTAGAGGTATAAATACCTGCATCTGGCCTAATGAATAATCATCAAATAATCTGGTCTAATAAAGATCTATTTTAATTTTATATTCTTTATGGTTTTTATCTTAAGTTGCTTTTGGAGGGTGTCAGCAAGCTAGGGTCTCAGGATCCACAGCTTGCAACTTTGCCTGCCTCAGCTGAAGTTCCCAATTACAGAGAAAAATCCAGCCCAAAATCAGCCAGAAGTCTTGGAGCTATTTGAGGATGCCTAGTGAGTTTCCAAACAGTCAAAATACCATAAGCCACTAGCAAGATTGAGGATCCATTGGCCAAACTCAGCCCAATTATATGTGCAGGAATTAATTAAACATGCGAGCAATCCTCAAATTTTGACAGTTCTCACAGCCCTATGCCATTTTAGCCTAGTTCAGGTTTTTGCCAATAAAAGATCTTGAAAGCATGTTATCCCCCAGGTTGAGGTTAAATTACTTTCGTTTTTTAGCACTAGTGGTGCTCAACCCAAAAGGGGAAGCTGCCACGCATCTATATGACACTTCATTGCTTAAAGGATATTTTTTTAGTACTAGATGGTCCCAACCCAAGGGGGGATTCATCGATGTTTGCTTAAAGGATATTCTCAGGTGGCTTCTCTGATTCCATGTTCCCTGTATTCCCCCAGGATGGGCTTCATCTATTAGGGCCTTATTCCAGCAAATACAGTTTCCTCCTGTCTTAATTCTGCTAATATGTTTGTTTCTTTAAGTGCCTCAAGACTACTCACAGCGGGTCCAGTTTCAAACCAAGTTGGTCCTACAATAACATAAGGGGATATCACCAGATTTTATTTAATATAAAGTAAAAATTGATATTTAATATGTTTTGCATTTTTATATTTTTATCTCTTTTTTCTTTATAATTTTTATCTTTTTATGTTATTTTTTCCTCTTCTTTTGCGTTGGGACCTAACCTATGAGTAGATTCAGAAATCCATCTTTATTTTCCACTACTCAGGTTAAGTGGTACTTTTTTACTTAACCAGCTATTGTGGATAAGATGTCTATTAATTAATACTACATTACCTAACTTGGTTAAGCGGTCCCCTCCTGGTACTTGACCAACTATTTTGGTTCAGAGGTCCCCTCTCAGGACTTGGCCAAAACCAGAAATTAACCTATTTTAGTAGGTTTAGCGGTCCTTCAGGAACATTGCAACTTATTATTCCTCTAGATCAAATACTTAAGATATTTAGCATGGGCCCAGTTTAATAATCAACCATAACGAGTCTCTTAATTGTATAGACATCAGTTGCCAACTTGGTGATCACCTTGAATGGACTCAAACACAAAGCATCCAATTTATCTATACTTCCAAAACCATGGTTCTCGCAATAGGCTACCCTATCCCCCAATGGTACTCTTATATCTCTGATTGATTCTTGTCATCCATTGTCTTTGATTTAGTCCTTTTTTTAAGGTGGTATGAAATGTCTACATTTTTCAGTTTGAATATAATACTTGCCATTTGGTTCAAGTTTTGTTCAGTGCTCGTCCCCAATACTGGTTCTAAAGCAGAATAAAAAATCTGTGTCAATGCTGCCCTTTGTCCCTATAGTAATTTAAACGGTGTTTTTCCTGTCACTATATGATTACTGATATTGTAGACGAAGGTAACTGAACTTGGGTAAGTTCCCAGGTTAAAGTTTTCCTCATGAAGAATTTTCTTAGCATCGCAGCTAGTATTCCATTAACTCATTCCATCATTTTATTTGTTTCTGGATGATATGAAATGGATGTCAATCCTCTGATTCCCATCAGTTTGTTTAGCCTTAGGATCACATAGGAGGTAAAATTTGTTCCATTGCTGCAAAATAAAACTTGCGGGCATCCATGCCTGTACACCACCTGGTCCAGGATGAATCTCGCCATGCTTGTAACATCCGCTTTACTTAAGGCTTTAGTTTCTACCCATCTTGTCAGATGGTTTATCGCCACTATAATGTATTTCGCTCACCCTTTACTTATACTCAGGGGTCCCATCACATCTATTACCATGTGCCACGCAAACCCAGGGTGTACTAGCCTTTAATCTGTCATATTCTTGTGAGGCTTAAGGATTTGGCTTTCCATGCAACAGGTCAGGTAGTTGGCGACATCATAGTTGATTGTTTCCTAGTAGTAATACTGGCAGATATGGTCCATGGTTTTCCTTAGGACACCTTGGCCAATGATTTTATGTGTGGCTCAGATAATTTCGCTCATTTGGACAGCTTTGGGAATGCAAACATTTTCCATCAATTGTTGAGTATAATTTCTCATTTTTCATCATGGTGTTTTACATCGCTTATTTTTCACATTTTGAATTTCTTAAAGCTACTTCCTGATATTGCCTTTGATCATCCTCTGGAATAACTTATCTGCAGTGTATAGCAATTTGGACAACAGGAAATTTTAACAATACATCAGCATTTTAATGTGCTGCTCCCACCCTGTGGTTTATCTCAAAATTGTAGGCTTGTAATTTTAAAGCCCATTGGCCAATATCCTTCTGATTTCTTCAGTTTATATAGCTGGCATAATGAAGAGTGGTTGATCACCACTTTACAATGTGTTCCATGGATATACACTCAGAATTTCCTGTATACATAGATCACCATGAGGCATTTTAATCCAGTTATGATATAATTTCTTTCCGCTGGCATTAGTGCTCTGCTCTCATAGACCACCAGATATTCTTCTCCACCGCCATACACTCGACTCAAAATGCCACTAATTTCTATCACCAAAGAATCAGTTTTTATTATGAATTCTTAAAAAAGTTCAGTTATTTTCAAGATAGGACTGGTCATCAAATATTACTTTTTTGTCAAAAAATGAATCTTGAGACTCACATTACACAGAAATCCTTTTTTAGATCCTTTAACAAGTGGAATGATGGATTCACAATTCTGGCAAAATCCTTTGTGAATTAGTGACAATAGCTGATTATCCCAAGAAATACTTGGATATCCTGAATGCTCCTCAGATCAACATCTGTTCAAGTGCTATAATATTCTTCAGCTGACGTTGCAGCCCACTGGAGTTTATTGCAAAACTCAAGTACTCAAGTTCTTTATTTAATAAATGGCATTTTCTTGGATTGATTTCAAGCTCACCATCGTTAGGTTCTTGAACACTTCTTCTAAGCTCCAAATGGTAGTGATGGTCCTGATAATTACATTGATATCATTCAGATATACAAAAATGCAGCATATCTTCAAATCAATTAGGGTAGAGTCAATTACTCTATGGAATGTTACTAGCGCGTGCATGACTTCTGGGGCATTTGGGTCAGCTGGTAAAGTTCTTGTGCGGCAATTATTGCACATTTTTTGATCCTCATTTGGAAAATTAATTGGCCACTATCCCAAAATCAAGTCCATTGCCAAAAAGTACTTGGCATTACCTAGGCGACTGAGTTCATCGTCAATCCTCAGCAAATGATAAGAATACTATAAGTGATTTATGTTCAATTGGCAAAATCAATCACTACTCAATTTGATTTAGCTTTTTTTACACTTAGTATCAGAATCGCCATGGACTTAAACATGGAGTGAAGACCCATGCTCAACTAGCTTGTTATTTCTTCTCTGACCACAGATTCAGAAGCTCTAGACCAGCGGACCTGTCTCATTCTTATCAGCTGGTATTCCACAGTTTCAACCTTGTGGATCACATTTTTTATGCATCTAAATTCATGGTCATCTTGGGCAAATATTTCATGATATCACTCACATAATCAGAGCACATCTTCTTGTTGCTTCTTTGATAAATCAGCCAGCTGCTCTTGTACAACCAGAATTTTAGCACCTTCAGCAGCTTCCACCGGTAATCCCATTTTGGTTAACATTTTAAATTATAAAATTTACTGATCTCAACCATAATCATTAAATGTAGAAACATTATGACTCAATCTTTTTTATCTTTGTCATTTTTTATCCCAGATTAGCCAGTAGCACACTTATTTCTCCGTGTCTCAGTATAATAATCCCAGCGCTACCCATGGCTCAATTCTTGATTTCCTTAATGGTCTGATGACTTCTTATATAACTGCTTCAGGTCATTGAGCATTAATACTGTGCTAACAATTATTTATGTTCCCAGTAGTATAGTATCTGTTGTTTTCGTTCTCAAGGGTATCCCACATTTTCTAGGATCTCCTTTGGAATTTCTCTCTATTTTCGTCCAACCAATTTGTACTGGATGGGAACTATCTCATTATTGTAAATCAGGTTTATAAGGTTACTCTTCTTTGTCAGCGGCAGTTCTCTTTCCCACTGATATAAAGGGCATGGTTTGAATAAATGAGCAGAAAATTCTTCAAAAAATTAAATTTCATTCCATACTTTCTCAGGAATTCCGTCCTGATAAGTATATTTTAATTCTGATTCGCCAAAAAGATGGCAGGAACTGATGCCACAAGTGATCTGAACCAGAGTGGCAGTGAACTGTAGGCTTCACAGGCTATTTCAATATCTGGTTTAGCCATTCTGTATCCTTTACAGTGCTTTAAATCTCTTTAAATTTTCATTCTTTTCACCAATTTGGTCATAATGATGTTAATGGACGCTCCGCTGTTGATTATAACTCTCACTCTCACTCAGTGACTATGAAATCCCCACATAAGCACACTCATAGTATTTTAAAAAGGCATTTAATGAGTGGATAGAAGCATTATTCGCTAAATTAAGAGTGTAAATTAATTGCATATATAAATCAGGGAAAAGATTCCTCATTATGCTAATGGGAAGAGATAAGTTCGCCTCTTCTAAACTCATCTTAGCAATTGCTCCGGGTTCTTGGTGGATCTAATCTTGTCTGCTAGTTGATGAGAGTACTGTTGAGCCAAATCCTACTGATTTCAGGGTCGATCTCCTTCACTTTGACTCAGGTTATGTTGATCACGTCCAAATTAATAATCTAATACAGCAGATTGGTTGTTTCATCTTCTTTAGACAGGTAGAAAATATTTATGTCTTTATTCAATATATTGGTAGGAACAGGTTTGTCCAGGTTCCAGATTGTTCCTTGCCTAGACTGTGGGTCCTTTTCCCAACTCATACTAATTTCCTTCTCCTTCACCTGGAGTAGAGTAACTTGCTCCTTGGGTTTCTTGCTACAACATTGAGAAGATAAATGTCAAGGTCTCCCACATTGGTGTCACGGATCTGCATCTTGTCTTCTCATGTTTGTATTTCAGGTTTATTCCTGTCACAAATCAATTTTGTTGCTCCTTATTTGCTTCTTAAAATTTCATAGTTTTTTGGGCTCAAGTTTTTATAGCTTTGAAGGCTCAGCTTGGCGCTTCAATGTTCTCTCCTAGTATCTTTAGATGATCCACCACTGAGATTTAGACATTTTAATCGTCAGTGACAAAACCATTGTTTGGTGAAAATCATGATAGTGCCAATGTGCCGCTTACATCACAATTTGTACATTAAAATCCATTAGTACATTAGCACCAGCCAGAATCTGTGATTCCTGGTAGAATCAGTCTGCAAAGGCTGCTAGAGTCTTTTCTTTTCATGATTAAATGCCCATAATTTCCTACTTGTAATTAGATATTTTCGTAGGTCTTCCAAATTCATTCATTATGGCTTCCTTGGCCTCATTTTTAGACAAATAATCCCCATTTAAATGTAGTAACACCGGATTCTGACAATAATGTTCATGGAGTTCATGACGGTTAATGCCTTTTGTTAGTCACTGAATCTGAATATCATCTTTTCAATCAATCAGAAAATTTCAGGGGCGTTATTCTAATGTAACGTGGGTGTGGGATCTGCTAATGGAGGCCACAAATAATTTCTCAGAGAGAGAAACCTACTTTTTAATAAAAGTATATAATAATAATTTTTTATAGTTTTTTATGTTTTTTATTATGATAAGTGCGGCAAAACCAAGAAAGGCCCCTTTCTCGATACTAGTTTTCTTATTTAAACTAGTTCAGATTTTGAAACCATTGATGTTTGATGCAAAAGAATGTAAAGCTCAGTTATCTAGATTAGGGAATATAGGCTTTTAGCCTATCAGATGGAAGATAAAATTTTTGAGACAAAACTGACCCATACAGTAACGATTGGATGAAATGTATCCAATCACCAGCGAGTAAAATCTTTTCACCTCAGCAGTGGTCAAACTCGACTGGTAATAATTGGGTAACTCAGCGATGGTCAGACTTGGATGGTAATGATTGGTTAACCCAAACCCAATCATTGACAGGCAAAATCTTCTTGCCTTGTGGTGGTTCTGATCTGAGCAACATTAGACTCCTCAGATTCGACTGAGGAGTCAGAGTAATCCTATTGTTAGTGTTTACCTTTCTAAGCCAATTTTTGTGGTAAATCATATTATTCCAGCTATTAGGATTGTACTGAGAATCCGCTAAGGTCTTTTTGCTGTGGGTACTCATAGCATTGACATCCACAATATAACCTGAGGATCGGGCAGGAGATGGGCCAATCATGTTAGCAGATTTGGGAGCCCTAATACCTCCAACATTCTTTTTCTTAAGTCGAGAAAGAATATTTCTGACATTGCCCCTCAAGAATGTTGGTAGGGGTGTAGGGTCGGAGGAAGCAGCCATGTACCCAGATTATGATATTTCTTGTAGCCAAAGATTTTATGGAATATTCATCTCCTCTCTTATGATGGTATAGGGCCCCTCCCAATTTTATCCAAATTTGCCATTTCAGGGAGTTGTACAATTGCGGTGTTATAAAACCCTATCAAATACTTAGTAGGAAGGTAGAGGAGCACAGAGCTTTTTGGTTGCTTGGCCTTTGTTAGTCACTGTTTTTGTTTGGCTAGACTTTCCAGCATATAATTTTTCATCCTCAGTGCGTGAAGGTTTAAATCAAGGTTTGCAAGGGGCAGCATCTTTGGAAGAGCGATTCTCTTGAGCTTTGGGATGAGAAACAGTTGCCTCTGCGGGATTAAAAGTATAATTTTCTTTTTTAGGCTGTACTTTAGGAGCCTGGACTTTTCCTTCGTAAGTTGGTCTTACTTAAGAGTTTGGAGGGGTTTTAGGATGTGATTTTTGTATCAACCACTCGTAGTACACCTGGCTTACTCACCACCTCATTTGCCACAAAATTTGGAATACCATTGTGAGACTCCACTGAATCAAGCGATTTCTTAGTGTTGCACCCAGAGGTGACATAAGGCAGAGCGGAAGAGGGGTGTTCTTCGCTGGATAAAACTAATGGAACATCATAGTTCAGTAAAGATAGGGTCCCTTGCCTCATGTTGATGATGCCTTCATACTCAATCATAAACTGAGTACCTATAAGCATCTCATAATCATTGTTATTCAAAGCCATTGCAGGGGCCAATAGAATAAGCTTTCCAATATTAATGGGAAGGGCTGAGTAAGCACCTAGTGCACGGGTGTTATTAGGACTGGCGGTTCCAAAGTCTTGGTTGTACTCCAAGTCAGGTGCAAGTTGGATTTTTTTCATCAACTTGGAGGAGATCATGTTCACCGGGGAGCCAGTATCTAAGATAGCCATCACCCAAACTTTTTGGATGACCACTTCAACCTTTGTGAGTATCCCCCCAGAAGTGGGCAATAGCGCTAAGACCTCCTTAAGATGGAAATCGGAGGTTAATCTGCATGCAGTATTGAGGTAATTTTCCTGGATGGACTGCATGGTATGGCCACGCTGGATAGGGCGAATAATATGAGACAACACCTCATTGGCATCGCTGGCAGTATCAATTTTGATGGGCTCCCCTAGAACTTGGTGGAGATAAGTATCCTTGGGTATGGTGGCTTCATCTACTTCCCCAGCGTTTAGATGATCAGGGACCTCCACTTCTGAGGGAGCTCCCAGCAAGTAGTACCCAACGTTATCATAACCCCCTCAGAGTCAACCTCAAGGGTGTTCTCAACCATAGACAAGGTTGTAATTGAAGTTAGGGAGTCAGCCATGAGAGGTGGGGTAATCAGCTTCGCTTTAACCGGCATTTTTACAACCCCAGTAGTTCTGGAGGTTATACCCTTAAAGCGCACACCTATCGACTGAGCTGAAGAAGAAACCACAGTAGGGATCTCCACTTTGCGTGAATGAGGGAGGTCTGTTTTAAGTCGCACCAAAGAAGCAGGTTTGGTGAGGATAGGCATAGGTGGCCTCACCTCCAACGGTTCAGCAGGCTCCAGCTCATCAAGGGTTAGAGCAGATGGTGGCACCTCCTCATCATAGGTAGGGCCACATAAAGGGATATGGGCAACGTCCAACAAAGCCTCTTTTATATCGTGGATAGTTGTGAAGTGGCGTTTCACCGAGATGATATGCTTAGCAAGAGAGGGTTGTGAAGCTAACCATGTTAAGAGAGCGGCGATGGCGTCATCTAGGGTCTTTAGGTTAGACGTAGCCAACCTTTGAGTGGTGAGATAGTACCGCTCAGCGAAACTAAAGAGGGTTTCACCCTCATACATGGTGAGGCGCAAAAAGGCCTGTTTTTCCCGGTGTAAGCTCTGCTGGGACCTAAATTCAGCCAAGAGGGCCTTCTTGACCTCTGGCCAGGTGTGCTGAGGATCCAAGTGAGGGACTATCAACTATTGAGCTTGGCGGCTTAGACAGGGAAGGATGTACTGAACTTTTTGTTTGTCAGTAGCGCCATCCATCGCAGCTTCATAAACATACAAGAAGGAGGCAACACTCCCTTCATCAGGGTGTATCTGTCCTTCAGGGGTAGTTTGAATGGCCGTTGCTCTAACTTTTGAGCCAGGAGAAAGAGCTGGCTAGTTGCTTCTTGAGAGCAACTATTCGCAAGTCAGGAGAGCTGCTCACGTTGACAGTCTCCATATGGTTAATACTTATCAAAGTATTCAGGGGGCTCGACCCCTGTAGTGAGTACCAAAATATGGGATCTGCTAATGGAGGCCACAAATAATTTCTCAGACAGAGAAACTTACTTTTTAATAAGAGTATAAAATAATAATTTTTTATAGTTTTTATGTTTTTTATTATGATAAGCGCGGCAAAACCAAGAAAGGCCCCTTTCTCGATACTAGTTTTTCTTATTTAAACTAGTTTAGATTTTATAACATTGATGTTCAATGCAAAAGAATTTAAAGCTCAGTTATCTAGATTAGGGAATATAGGCTTTTAGCCTATCAGATGGAAGATAATATTTTTGAGGCAAAACTGACCCATACAGTAATGATTGGATAAATTGTATCCAATCACCAGCAAGTAAAATCTTTTCACCTCAGCAGTGGTCAAACTCAACTGGTAATGATTGGGTAACTCGGCAATGGTCAGACTTGGATGGTAATGATTGGTTAACTCACACCCAATCATCAATGGGCAAAATCTTCTTGCCTTGCGGTGGTTCTGATCCAAGTGACATTAGACTCCTCAGATTCGACTGAGGAGTCAGAGTAATCCTATTGTTAGTGTTTACCTTTTTAAGCCAATTTTTGTGGTAAATCGTATTATTCTGGCTATTAGGATTCCACCAAGAATCCACTAAGGTCTTTTCGCTGTGGGTACTCATAGTATTGACATCCACAATAACATTTTTAGGATTGGGTGGGAGATGGTCCAATAATGGTAGCAGATTCAGGAGCCCTAATACCTCCAACATTCTTTTTCTTAAGTTGAGAAAGAGAATGTCTGACAGTGGGTAATTTTGGTGTGCTCTAAAACTCATCTGCTGTTCCACTGCCAAATATTTCTGGCTGATGAGTTGATTGAACATAGGAGTAACTTTGGGGGTCATTTTCAAAATTTGACCAAAATGACCCAGGCATATTATTGGGTGGTGGAATCTTCCCAACTGAAGTTTAGTGCGTCTTGTTGGCTTCTTCTGCCTCCACTTGCGTGCAATTACATTGGTGATTCTTCTGTTATTCTATGCTTTTCAATAAATGCGCTATCTATTTATTAATTTGGCATAAGCGTTCTCAATCAGCTTCTCATGAAGCCTTCTGAATTACTACTTCCTTAAATAGTTCACCCTCCTTGCGCTTCAAAGATTTGACCCTTCCACAGATTTCATAATTGATTTTTCCAACTTGTTTTGACATCTTCCTCAGCATTTGGCACCCATTCCTCATTGTAGAAATTCAGCCTGTGACACCAAGAAGAGTGCATTCTTGTTGAAGGTTTTCAATTCATCCTAAACTTTCATAGTCAATCTTATAAGACATTGTAACGGGAGGGTTCATGCCAATACACTATGAACAAATTGGGAAGTAAGAGCCAGGTACTTACCATACTAAGGTCAGGCCTGCTGAAGCTCATCCCCAAAGCCTTCCACCTTGCCTCGTCATTGCCACATATTCTTGTACCACTGTTCCCACAACGCTGCACATCAACAGCAGGGTCTGGGACCAGGAAAGGGCCAATAATGACGCCAATGCCACGCCAAGCTCACTAATTGAGCTCATAATTCCGATCCAATACTTTATAATTTTTTTAATGAAATAGGTATCTTTTTATTAGCAAGCAATAGTTTTTAATTAATTTCTATTATTTTGTAGAAGATGCAATTTGCCCTTCAGGGCCATGACATCCTCCAATAGTAAGTGCTTCACAAGTATTGAATAAGCTACACCTATGCTAGGCTCTTTCAAACACCATCCAGCACATCACTTGAGAAGACTTCACATCCCACCGGATCATCATTTACACTATGTGTACGCCCAACATCATTTCACTGTTGCATTTTGGGTTTGGGATGTTGAGTTTCACTAGCTCTGACTTCCCTGAGTTTGAGGCACTTTGAATTAAAGCCATATTTGGATCAACCGCCACCCAATCTGAAGCAATGTATGGATCAGGTGCCTCCTGATCCGTTACACCACCCCCCTGTGAAGCCCAAAGCTCCTGGACCTTCTCTGGGCATCGCGTGAAGTCTTCCTTCATCTGCCACATCACCTCCTCCACCGGATAGCCTTTCCACTTCACCAGCAGTTGCTGCCAGCCCCTCACCCTTCTCAAATCCAATATCCATTCCACCTTATATCCTGGAACATTCCCTTTACTAAGGTTTAGCGTTCCCAGTTGATCCAGACCTATTCCCTTGAATGCTCATAACTGGGAAGCATGAATCACCGGATGGGCCTTAGAACCTATTGACAAACTTGATTCAAAGGCAAACCAATTAATGGCTCAGATGATCCAGTATGGGCCCAAAAACTTTGGTCCCAGCTTACGACTCTTGACTGGAACAGCATAATTTTTAGCTGCCACCAATACCCAGTACCCAGGCTCAAACGCTGGATCTGGCGCTCTTCTTCAATCTGCTTTTTAATCCACCGCTCACTCCAGATTCTCCTATAGCTTCTTCCCAATATCCGCCATGGTATGCGCCATATCATCCACCCCCTGACACACTCCACCCACGGATCCCCCATTCAATCTGTGATTGAGACCATGATTCACAAAAAACGGTGTCATTTCTGTTGAAGATTGAGAATGATTGTTGTAAGCGAACTGGGCCATACAAACCCACAAAGCCCAGTCATCCTGCCAATCAGAAATGTAACACCAGAGAAACTGTTCGAATATATGATTCACCCTCTCCATTTGTCCATTGAATTGAAGATGGTACACCGAGAACTGACCAGGCCTGATTTACAAATTTCCCAGAAAACTCAACCAGAATTTCGAGACAAATTGTGGACCATGGCCCAAAATGATTTCCTCTAGTAAGCCATGTCAGGCAAATACTTCAATGAAGATCTTTATGACGTCCTTTGCCAAAAAAACTCCCAGTGCATGGGAAAAACTCAGAGTATTTGGTCAGTCTATCCATGACCACCATCACCGCATCCTTCCCCTGCGCCTTTATAAAGCCCAATTACAAAATCAATGCTAATTGAGCTCCATGTCGCCTGTGGTATCTGCAGTGGGTTTAACTTATCTGACGGCAGTTCCTTTGAAGGCTTCACTTTTGCGCATACCAGACACTACCCCACGTACTCTTGATATCCCTTCACAGGCCCAGCCATGAATAATCCCATTGCACCAACTCCACCATCTTCTCCACTCCCGGATGACCCACCAACGGATGATCATGAGATGCCTGAATTACCTCCCGTTGTAACAATGGGTTGGGCACCCATAAAGAATTGTGGTATAAAACCCCACGCCTCTTCAGAAGGCCTTATGGCGCTTATGCAGCTGTTCCTCTATCATCTCAGCTTTCAGTCACCAGCCAAATTCTGACCTTATTTGCTTCTTGCAGACTTCCTCCCCCAACTCACTTTCCCCACCCTCAATCATTGCAAATTAGTCCAGTCAAAACATTGTGGATGTATTAATCTCCTCCAATTCCTACTTCTTATACCCTAAGCCCACATCTTGACATCAACCAGTCTTCCAGGACATTTGACAATCCTGGCCTGTACTCCACCTGGAAGTTATATTAGACTAGCTCCACATGCCATCTGGCTTACCGCTTGGTCATCTTCCTGGGTTCATGATAGTATTTCAACGCTTTATGGTCCGTTCAAATAACAAAAAGGTGTCAGGCATAGAGCAGGTGGTGCTGCCATTCCCGCAAGGCCACCGTCACTGCCAGCAGCTCCTTATTATATATCAGATAATTTGTTTCCGTGAGGAGCATTTTCGGCTAAAGTAACACATGGGGTGTTCCAGCCCGTCATCCCCTTCCTAAAAGCAATACTGCACCTATGGCATAATTTGAGGCATCAGTTTCCACCACGAATGGCCTCCCAGGATCTGGATGAGCCAATACAGGCATGGTAAGTAACTTAATCTTCAGTAATTTGAATGCCTGCTCCTCTTTCCTTCCCCACATAAATGAGACATCCTGTGTTAGATGCATGGGAGGTAAGGCCATTTGGGATAGAACTCTTCACAAACTGACATAGGAAGTTCAATGTTCCCATAAAACTCTGCCCCCCGTTTGATCAGTTGGGGCCTTCCATGCTTGCACCGGCACAGTTTATCCAGAAATACCCCCAATCTGTTCTGTAAAACTTCGTTGCCTAGAAATGTCACTGAGCTTCGATTGAATTTACACTTGGAAGGTTTTAATTTCAGACCCATCCAGCCAATTGCCCCCAGAACTTCCCAGAAATCTCGGACATGATCCTCTTGGGACCGCAAAAACACTAAGATATCATCCATATATGTGGCACAGCATCGACCAATCATCCCTCCAAGGACATGGTCAATTATCCGCTGTAACACTGCTGGAGCATTCCTAAGACCAAACGGCATCTTGCAATACTGATACACCTCTAGGTGACACTTAAACACTGTGTATTGCTGATGTTACATCCACTGGTACCTGATTGAATGCGTCTGCGAGGTCAATCTTTGTAAATATGGTGCATCCAGTAACCATTGGGAGAATATCCTCCGACAAAGGCATCAGATATGGATCAGACTCAGTGACCATGTTCATCTTTCAGAAATCCACACATGGGCATAGTTCACCACTCACTTTTTGCACCAGTAATACCGGAGACACCACCAGCAACTTAGAAGGTTCAATCAAACCTTTGTCCGTCATAGCTTTTACATGGCCCTCCAACGCTTCTTTTGCCCATTCATTAAGAGGGTATACCGGGCATCCCCTGAGAAGCTCTGATCCCTCCTTGAACTGGAATGAAAATGCAAATGAACTCATAGGGGAAAAAGGTGAGTTCCTGATAGAACCAAATACACCCACAAAGTCGCTATATTTGGCTGGTAACTCTAACTCCTACATTCCACCCAAGTTCAAGCGTCCACTTGGAACATCGCTCCCAACCTCCATCTTCTATCTCATCCAAGTCCCCATCTGCAGATTCAAAGTAATTGTATTATGCAGCAGATCAACCTGGGGCTGGAAATGATGCCACCATCGCATCCCTAATACCATTGGATGGGCCAGATTTCTGATTTCACAGAAGCCAACAAAAAACCAAAATGGGTTCTGCCAAACAACTACCAAAGGCTCTAAACGCCATGGGGGAGCTCTCCTCAACACGTCAGTGAACACCACCTCAGGACCTCTCTTCATTTCCAACTTCAAACGTTCTTCCAAGGCTAATTTCACATAGTTATCCTTGGCCCCTGTATCCACCAGGGCCAACACCTCCCCGTCCAACCTTGCAAATATAGCTCGACTGGAATGAATTACCAAGGATAAAGCAAAGAAGTAGATTTAATGTTTAAAGTATTATCAGATTGAAAATTCTCAGGTAAGGTAGGTCTAGGACTATAACACTTCCCAGGTCCCTGACTTACTGTTCTCCCCGACTCCTCACCGTTTCCCTGGTGGAACCCTCCCTGTATAGTTCCAAAGTTCCTGGATGAACCCTTCCAACCTCCTTGACCTCTACTAGCCACTGCGGGCGACTGGCCACTTCCTGGAGACATAGAATCTTCCCGCCAGTTTCGTGCTAAGGCCAATTGTTTCTCAACCTGCACCACCAACGCAATTTCTTCCACTAACGTACTCTGAACTTTAGCAGCCGCCATGGTAGCTAACATATCCGCTTGCAGCCCCTGTCAAAACATTTGCAATGATTTTATATCTGAGACTCATGCTGCTTTCGCCAAAGGTCAGAAAATCTGCCCATATTCTTCAACTGATCCTTGCCCCTGACACACCGTCATCAGAGCTGACTATGCCTCATCCTGCGCCTCATCTGGACAAGCATCCCAGTCAATCCAATTGACACACTCATACTTGGATCCTGGGAGGCGACCTTGCTCCTCAATTAACTCTTGCACCCACCCAGCCAGATCTGAGGGTAGTGCCTCCACAATTTTCGCAATCTGTAGTGAGAAAGAGGTCCTTTCTCCCGTCGCTTGACCCAACCACGCCTGAAAACAAATCCGCGACACCACTTGATGAATCTTCTCCAAAGCTTCCATGGGCAAAGCCCGACCTTTTGGAGATGTAGATCCTCCATGGCTCTCCTCCATATTCATGGGTCTCGCACCACATACTTGAACCACCTCTCTTATTATGAATGTTAGTGAGAAACTCACCATCACCACTGTCAACACATGGCGATACCATTCCTCCCCTCCTGGTACCACCTCTTCTTGGGGCCCCCACAAAACTGACAAAAATGTATTTATGTTGCGTCTAATGTAATGGGCGGGTTTGCTCCATAATATGCTACAAACAAATTGTGAAGTAAGAGCCAGGTTACTGACCATACTAGGGACAGGCCTGCTGAAGCCCATCCCCAAACCCTTCCGCAATGCCTTGTCATTGCCACATATTCTCGCATCAATGTTCCCATGACGCTGCACATCAACAGCAGGGTCTGGGACCAGGAAAGGGCCAATAACGGCGCCAACGCACGCCGTGCTCACTAGTTGAGCTCATAATTCCAATCCAATACTTTATAATTTTTTAATAAAATAAATATCTTTTTATTAGCAAGCAGTCATTTTTATTTGATTTTCTGTAATTTTGTAGATGACGCAGCTAGCCCTTCAGGGCGTTAGATCCTCCAATAAATAGTGCTTCAGAAGTATTGAATAAAAACCTCCTATGCTAGGCTCTTTCAAACACCATCCAGCACATCAATTGCGAAGACTCCACATCCCACTGGATCATCATCCACGCTTTGCGTAAGCCTGACATCATTTCATGGATGCATTTTGGGTTTGGGATGTTGAATTTCACTAGCTTCGACTTCCTTAAGTTTGAGGCACTTTGAATTAAAGCCACATTTAGATCAAACGCCACCTGATCTGAAGCAATGTACAGATCAGGTGCCTCCTGATCCGTTACAGACATGGTTGATATGATATTATTAAATCTGGCTTTAAACTCAAATACTCCCTGTAAAGAGAACTAAATGTTAGATTTTTGTGAGCCATTTACTCTTTATTGATAATAGCTTGCTTCAGCTCCCTTTTCTTTAACTGAACAGTTACTTTGGATGTGTTTTGTTTGACTTGTTGATAATAAATTGTATTTAGCAGTAATATTATGAGACTATAAATCTAGTTAAGCTTCTTTCAGCCAAGATGGTTATTAGTTCCAATGCAAAACTGGTGCTCATACTATGTTTGATTCTTCTAAAATCTCAGTAGGGACTTCTCCCTCTTCTGTAGAACTTAAACTAGGCTTAGGTTCAGAGGTTCTCAACCTTCAAGTCATATATATAGTGTCAGATTCTGGTGGTTGACTTGAAAATAAACTTTGATAACCATCAGATTGGGCCAATTATCCTTTTAATGCTTAAGCTAACACCTATACTCTCACCTCAAAGCCTATTGCAATTATTTAATTTGGGCTGAACATCTCAATGTCAATTTGATCAAGTATTTATCAAAACGCTCAGGCAAAATACGCTTGCTTATTATAGCTGATCTTTATTCATCAAATCTTGGCAAATGGTCCTGATTATTGGGAACACAATCAACTAACTTGTATACAAAATTGTTCAGGACTGACACAAAGTTAACGTCTAAAAATCCCATGGACCATCAGATGAACGAAATATGTTATCAATTTTCCACCCTAGGGCGAAATTCGTATGTCAATCCACATAATCAGCACAATAGCACTTGCACATGGACCACCCAAAAGGGAGTACCTAGTGCTATTGAGGGAAAGGCCTGCTAACATCCCAATTAGGGGTACATCATCCAGTTTAATAGAGGCAAGAATTTCACAGAAGGTGTATTTCGTCAGCAGTATGATGAAACTCAAAACAAGAATATCTTAGGACAATTTTGCATGCTTTTATCATAATTTCTGTACCTGAAATCCTCCCAATTTTGAGAGTATTTTGCCACCAATAAACCTAAGAAAAGGTTTCAGTCATATCAGTTCAAGGGTCAAACTGAGGTGGTAAAGTATATTTTGAATTTTTGTGCTTGAATGTGGCCAGGAGATACCCTAGAGGTATAAATACCGGCGCCTGGCCTAGTGATTATTAATCAAATAAATATCCTATAATAAAAGATATTTTATTTTATCCTTTTCTTGGTTTTAGCAGAGTCTTACCTTTAAAGAAGTGTCAGCATGCTGAAAGCACAGTTTGTTTTGAACCTGCCTCAGAAGAAGTTTCCAAATACTTTGGGAAAATTACACCTAAAATTGACCGGAAGCGTCGGGGCTATTTTATTAGGCCTAGTGATTCTCCAAACGGTGAATATACCATAAGCCACTGGCCATATCAAGGATCATTTGGAGGAGCTTCGTCCCAAATAAGCATATAGGATACCAATTTCAAGTGAGCAATCTTTGGATTTTGACAACTGGTGCTCACTCAAAACTGGTGACACTCTCTAAAATGGATTCCAGTAACCAATTCCTGGCAGATTTTTCCAGATGAAAAAATGACATCGGGATGGAAACTACTGACAAGGCCATTTTAGATTATTTTCCCAGTCACCAAGGCTCCAATGCTGGTACCTCCTACACCCAAAATCTTGTCAAAGTGGAGGGAGCTCATGCAGTAAAACCAGTCGTCCTGAATAGGGATGAGGATGAT
>JAKSZP010002046.1:0-37124 GCA_022478985.1 Massospora cicadina | reverse complement strand
CGGTAGAAGTGCCACCTCAAAGTGTCCTACCCCAACCCCACAGTCCATTTCGCGCGGATCCTTTGCAGTGTTGGAGGAAGTGAATATGGACTCAGACTCCATCAAATGGGGACACCGCGGAGGTCTCCATTGAGCACCCTCAGGTCCTTCCCCTGCAACGGAGCGGGGCAGCATCTTAGGCTGGCTTACTGGGTCCTCCGCCCCACCCCTCCCTTCCCCTCAGAACCCTCGAAGCTCCTCACGGATTGCAGCTAATAGTCAAGCTAAAGGACTCAAAACTAGCTGCCTCACAGCAGCAGGTTTAAGCGCTGGCAACCCCCAGGATATGGAGGGGAACAGCTATGAATCCCCATGGCAGCACCCCTGGCCCTGCAATCCATCAACGCAAATGGGTTGCGGACTTTAAGCGGAGAGCCCGCCTCCTCCGAAACTTCAGGTCAGCACAAATTGACATCGCTGCTGTCCAGGAGCCCCATATCCTCCCCACGAACAATCTGCATGGAATGAACAGTTTGGAGGCAACTCCTTCTGGACAAACCATGCCGCCCTTATTGTTTTAAATCCCCGGGTTAAAACCCATTCTTTTTTTCACAATATCTAGGTGGCCGCCTCATACTGGCCAAACTCACCACTCCTGACTTCTCCTTCTTCGCTGCAAGCATCTACCTGCCTAATGCAGGTCAGGAGCAAAATCGGCTCTTGGAAGAGCTCCTCCAACTCAATCTCCCACGGAATACAGTCCTCTTAGGAGATTTCAACACAACCATAAGTCGCGTCCGTGACTCTTACCCCCCTGCAGCAAAGGAACGCCCTGGATCAAGTCGCCTCCAGGATTTCCTTCGCCTGAGCGGCTTTATAGATGCGCTTCCACCCTCCGCGTCTGGCCTAGGTTGCATAACTAGGATCCAGTATGATGGAGGAGCTTTCCAGTCAGCGTCACGCATAAATATGGCACTGATTGGCCCCCTGCTAATTGGCCGCGTCTCCTCTCCCATCTCTCGTGACAACCATCTGAGTGATCACAGGTCACTCACCGTTATCCTCACCACCACACTTAGACCGTCGCATAGGTTCTGGCCTAGGGTTGCCCCAGCTCTTCTCAACAACCCCTTCACTAAGGAGAAGCTGTCTATGACCATCCGGGAGACTCTCACCTCCCCCCTCCCACCCCACCTGCTTGACCACAAGGCTAGATGGGCGGTGACCAAGGAGGGCATCACCCGCGTTGCTTACAACTGTGCCAAAGCCCAGATGACTGCAGCTCGCGCCAGAGTAAAAAGGGCGGAAGCCAGAATCAGACATCTAGAGCGAAACTGCCAGCCTTCGCCCTCTCCCAGATGGTTGGAAGACTGGGAAGCGGCGCAGGAAGCACTCCGCTTGGAGCTCACACTGCAGGAAGAACGGGCAGCAAAGTTTACAACATCTCGTTACTATGCTCAATGGGAACGCCCCACCCGCTTCTTCTTTCAGAAACAGAAAGCCCGGTCAACAGCGCAG
Source organism: Massospora cicadina (assembly GCA_022478985.1). Lineage (NCBI taxonomy): Eukaryota > Fungi > Entomophthoromycota > Entomophthoromycetes > Entomophthorales > Entomophthoraceae > Massospora > Massospora cicadina. The sequence continues at coordinate 35,627 of JAKSZP010002046.1, read as the reverse complement.
GATATTACTGCACTGAAGATTGCACTACAACCACTTCAGATAAGGAGGAAATCACGCAGGAACTACACCGCTTCTACTCCAGCCTCTTCCATGCCACCCAGGTGGACCCATCGGACATCCAAGACTTCCTGTGGCGGGCTCCAGAGCCGCCCATTGACCCACGGGCTGATGAGGCTCTACTGGCGCCTATTTCCATCCAGGAGGTGATGGAAACCCTTCTGAAATCCCCACGGCTTAAAGCCCCAGGCCCAGATGGAATACCCTTTGAGGTGTACCTTCTGGAACCTGCAGTGATAGCCAGAACCCTCCGCGACCTCTTCGCTGCACTCTTGGTGAATGGCGAGGTCCTCCCCGACTCCAGAGGCTCAATCACGACCCTCATTCACAAGAAGTCAGACCGTGAGAACCTGGCGAACTGGCGCCCCATAGCGTTGATCAACACAGACCACAAGCTCTTCACGAAGCTTCTGGCCAACCGCATCACCAAATGGGTGTCACCTCGCATCTCCCCATCCCAGTACGGTTTTATTCCGGGGAGATCGTTATGGGACAACTATAATGACCTTCACGTGACTTTGACTGCTAACTCTCGTAAGGTGAATGGCTTTGTGGCTCTTCTGGATATGGAGAAAGCATATGATCGGGTAGCCTGGAAGTATATTGATGCTTCCCTGGCCCTTCCATCTCCCACCCGCAGCTAGGCGCTGGATATCATCGCTCTATGACCAGCTCCACACCAGAGTCCTGGCGCCAATGGGTTTTACAGTGGCAGTACCAGTTGGACAAGGTCTCCGGCAAGGGACCCCCTGAGCCCTATCCTTTTTAACATCACCCTTGACCCCCTCTTGGCCTCCTTACAGGACAAGCTAACAGGGATTCTGGTCCCAGGTAAAGCCCCCACACGCACCATGGCATTTGCAGATGACACTGCCATTGCATTTGGCTGCCCTGGGGATGTTGCCCTCGCTGCTGTGACCATTGAGAGGTACACCAAGGCGTCCAACGCCATGGTCAACACCTCCAAGACAACAGTTGTACAGGTCGGCTCCCCCACCTTCCCCCCACCATTTGGTATTGAACCTGAGCGCGGTACCTTCCGTCACCTGGGCGTTCTCACCAACCAACAAGGAGTTGCGCTAAAAGACAATGAGGACTTGCTCCTTGCAGCAGTTAACTCCAGGATTGCCAGCTGGAACCGGCGGCACATCACCCCCCAGGGTCGAGCTCTGATGGCCAATGTGTTCCTCCTCTCCAAAGTCTGGTTCCTAGCGCACGTCTGCCCATTCACAGATGCCTTTTATACGCGGCTCAATGTACTCCTCCGCTGTTGGATCTGGGGCTCAAACCATCCACCAATAGCCCTCTCAACCATTGCCCGACCCTGCAATGAAGGGGGCCTAGGGCTTCTGGACACGCGATCCCACGCCACCACAATCTTCCTGAATTTCCTATGGCCGATTGTCTGCTGGGACGCGACCCCCATGCCCCAATGGGCGCCCGCCCTCCGCCAGTCAGTGTCAGCAGCTCTGGGTCTTCCTAGAGCATCTCTGACCTCATTAGGGGAGTGGCTCACAAACCACCCAGGCCATCGCCTAAAACCATCCTCATCCCCTACTGGAACCAGGCTCTCCTTGCCCTGAAACGAGTAGGCGCGCGGATCCACCATGCCTTCCCATACAGAAGGGAAGGCCCTGGCCTCAGCCCACGTCGCCATGCAATTGTGCACAATGGACAAGTTGTCACAACTCGCCTCAACCCCCAAGATCGTCCTCCCATCCGCCCAAGACTCCTTGAGCTCCTCCCTCCCTCCGTGAGATTTGACCTTAAGGAATTGTGGAAGGACGTCTATCACCCCATCCTGTCAGCAAAGGTGTCCAACACCTTATGGAGAGTGCTCCACTGTTCATACAGGACAGGGGACCGGACTGGCCCTACCTTCCAGCACCGAAGCTGCCCCCGCTGTGTGGAGCCTATTGACTCCCACCTCCATCGTTTTTTCACCTGTCCAGGTGTCGCCGCATTTTGGCCAAAGGCCCGCGCGCTCCTCCATGCTCAGCCCTGGTCTGGACACCCTGTGCAAGACCTCATGTTTGAGCAGACATTGCCTGGTTGCCACCGACCCCTCCGTGTCCTCGCCTATGCCACAGCCATCTGGACCATCCATAACTCCTTCCTTCGTGCTGCCTTTGACCAGCAGGTGTGGACCCTTCCACACATGATCACCCACTTTCAGGTACACTTTGAGATGGCCCTGAAGGTCTGCACTAGTCGCCAACCCTCCCCCGCTCAGTTGTCACTGCAGCATGGCTCTGGCGCGCAAACCCCCCCCCTTTCTCGATGCCTCCTCCCTCCCCTTCCTCGCCTCAGGCTCTTAGGAGCCCAGGCGTAATTCAATAAACATCGATGAATCCCCCCCTTGGGTTGGGACCATCTAGTACTAAAAAAAAAGTATGAGACTGATCTAATGATCAAAAGCCGCTGAAGCGGTAGTGGAGGATGAAACCAGAAAATTAGTGAAGCATGGGCTTCTAGTTCCATCATTGAGTCCCTGGGCGAGTCCAATTCTAATAGTGAAGAAAAAGGATGGCTCCAACTGAACATTGACTACCAAAAGCTGAATAAAATTATGAAGAGGGATTTGTATCCCTACCAAGGATCGACAATGTGATAGACTGATTGGGAGAAGCAAAGTATTTCTCCACGATGGATCTGATCTCGGGATATTGGCAAATCAAATTGCCAAAAGAAGACTAGGAAAAATGCGCAAATATTACCATGCAGGGGCTATACCAACTGACAAGGAAGCCCAGGGTCTATGCAATGCGCTTGCAACGTTCCAGAGGGACATGGACGCTATACTGAGCGACTTGAAGTTGTCATGCGTTCTGGTATACTTGGATAATATAAATGTGTTTAGTAGGATATTTACTGATCACCTACACCACTTGGAAGAAGTATTCAAGTGACTATTTATGGCTAACCTGAAGTTTAAGCTGAGGAAGTGTCACATCTTCAAAAAAGAGTTAAAATATCTGGGATTCATGATCAACTCTAGTGAAATGCAGCTGCAAGCCCAGAAGATAGAAGCCATAAAACGAATGGCTGCGCAAAGAGTTTCTAAGACATCCAAGTGTTCTTTGGGATGGTCAGATACTACAGAAGATTTATTCAGGACTTTGTATGGATAGCTGAGCCCTTATTCCATCTGTTGAAGGATCCAAAAAAAGATTTGTATGGAATGAAGAAGCCCAGGAATCCTTTGGTGAGCTAAGCTGGTAATTAATAGATTTGCCGATTATGAAATATCTGTATTTCAATAAAGAGTTTATTATAAAAGCCAATGCTTTGTTGACAGCGATTGGCGCCATACTAAGCCAAGTAGTCAAACTTGGGATGAACATCCAGTGGTCTGAGCCAGAAACTCTCAGCCTCTGAGAGGGACAACACTGTAATTGAGCATGAATGCCTTACAGTCATTTATGCATGTAAGCAGTTTTGGGTGTACATCCAAGGAACGCACTTTAAAGTGGTGACAGAACACTCTTTGTTGCATTGGCTTCACAATTTTGAGAGAGCCAGAAGGACGACTGGCCTGATGGGCACTTAAGTTATAGGCTTATGATTATGAGATTTTCCACCAAGCGGGGGCTTCTCACTAGAATGCAGATGGCTTATCACAGTTACAAATGGTCAAGATGGTATACCTGCAGGTGGATGAACTATTCTAGAGAATGGTAGATGGAGAAATCAGGAACAAGACCCAAGAAATCCAAGGTGCTCTTCAGAAAGTGATGGAAAACACCAAGACCATGGATGGACAAGTGTTTAAAATTAATGGGAAGCAGTTATTATTCCTGAAGCTATCAGAAAGAGAAGCTATTGTACATGCCACTCACAAGTTTGTCGGGTATGGAGGCCTGAGAAAAACAACCACTCATATTTGCCAGTACTACTGGGAATCTATCAACTATGATGTCATGGACTATCTAGCTTGTTGTGTGGAGTGCCAGCTGCTCAAACCACATAAGAATACAACTGGATACCAACTGGTCCATCCTGTATTTTCCTTGCATACAGTGTCCATTGATGTTATGGGACTGTTGACAATGAGCACAGGGAAAGTCAAGTACATCATAGTTACCATTGACCATCTGATGAGTTGGGTTGAGATGAAGGCCTAGATGAAAGTAGGCTGTCATGGAAATGGCAGAAGAAGTTTAGACCAGCCTTCCAGTTGGGATGTGTAAGCACCCAAAAAGCAGGCCAGAATTCCAGAGGCATTGATAACTGAATGACGTTGTATGGAGCTGGGAATTGGGAAACGAGGAATTGTTGTTGTAAGACCATAGTGAAAACAATCCTGAGAACAAACCAAATCAAGGCCGCCCCAGAACATGGAGGTCTTGCTGCAGGGGGAAGAGCCACCAGTATGGTCTCAACAAGTTCCCTGGTATATGGGATTGATTTGACTGGGGAGACAAGGGGGCGGATCCTTGCTTAAAGATGGTGGACATAAGGCCACAAGATCCCAGTATATTGTTGACGAAAGTTCATAATGACATGGTTAAATTGTCAGAAGTATCTAGCTCGCTGAATCCAATCTATGACAGTGGAGTCCATAGTGACCATGAGTACTGGTAGAGCCCATCTGGTGTATGGACTGACGGGCCACCAGGGAAAGCCATCAGAATGCTGTCATAAGGTAATCAAGAAAATCAAACTTGATTAATTTTTTGAGGCAAAACTTTTATTGCAAAGGAAAAGGAAGATTATTGACCAACAATTTCTCAGTGCGATGCAACTGATTAAATAGTAGTCGTTTTGATGCGGGGACAAGATGGGATCAGGACCCTAAAAATTTGACCTAACCGGCGAATTGTTCAAGAATGGGGCGGATAAGTTAACTGGGAACTGACATCAAAGAATTCAGTGGAAGGCTGAGTCACTGTCAGTTTGACCTCAAATGTCCAAACCAAGGCTCAGCTTCATTTCCAACAGTTGGCGCAAAGGCATTTGGCCTGACAAGCAGCAGGAATCCCCCAAGGCCACCCCACATAGGGGCAGTCCCAATTGGTAGGGAACAAATTTGGGATATCCAACCCGCCCATGCCATGTTGCTGGCCATTCATTTGGTCAAAGGCGTTGCATCAGCCGCAATGCCCAATTTGCCAGAAGGGAGCTTTGAACCCTCATCAATGGTGTCCGATACTATTACCTGCCCATTGGGGATGATCCTTGATGATTTTGGGAGGGGGTGATTTTTACAATCATAGTGTTAGTGGAATTTAAACCATTGGTGATTCTAGCCAATGAATCAATCTTCATCCCTTTTTGACCACTTGGAATCTAAACATCAGGCAGATTACCACTTGATTTTGGAATGATCAATTTCATTGCAACAATCTTGGCACAGATTTCCCTGATTAACTGTACTAGTTCTGCTGAGATGAGGATGGGCACTGGGGGAGGGATCCGAAGTGGAAGAGCTGTTACCCAGCGCTTGTCTACCATGTGGGCGAGATCGCCCTGAGTAACGAGGGGGTACAGCCACCCTCTTCAGTACCTTCTTACTTGGGAATGGGAAAATAGCCCAATCAATGCCCAGGGGATGTTCCCTGGGACTTACATTACCCTTTCCTTTTTCCAAAAGAAGGGCACCACTGCCAGGAAACTGCACGAGGGCCACATTCTTGTGCGCCTTGGGTAACTTGATTTCTATAACCATCGCAAATTTTTTTTGGGGGGGGGTGGGGAGCTTTGGGGTGGGATTCGTGGAACACTTTGACCAGTTCCATACAGTCCACGCAATTGCACGCCTTGACCCAACTTTTCCTAATAGGCTGATACCCTTTCCAAGCCACTAGATATTGAATAGACTATCGGGATTATTGGGATGCCAGGATATTCTAATTCAGCCTCTTCACTGTTCTCAACGATGATTGGTTCAGGTCTCATGGGAGCCATACCCTTGAATGGTGACAGCTGGGAAACATGGAAGATTGGATGCTGTTTCTAGTGAGCTGAGAGCTTCAACTGGAACGCACTATCACCCAAGACCTCCTCCACCAAATGTGGGCCCAAGCGTTTACTTGTGAACTTATGAGAAGGGGCTTATATTTGTAGAAGGCGGGTATTAAGAATAACATAGGAGCCCACCGTTAGATTGTGACCTAGGGGTTGCTTGCTATCTGCAAACTGTTTATAGTAGCCAATGGCTTTGGTGAGGTGTTCCTGCACTAAGGATTGAGTTTACTTAATATGTTCAGTGTGATCCGCGGCAGCTTGAACCTTGGGCCACAAGCAAGTCTGACCAAAAACAAAGGATTATAACCCAACGTGGTTTTGTAGGAGAAAACCCATGGACGCATGAGTCCCATTATTATAAGCAAATTGAGCGAGGGGAAGGTCATTAGCCCAGGTGTCCTATGCAGCTGCAGCATAGCAATGCAGGTACTGTTCAAGGAATTTGTTAACCCTCTCGGTCTGTCCATCAGACTGGGTATGATATGCTGTGGAACGACAGGGGGAGACTTTTAAGATAGATAAAAGTTCACTCTAAAACTGCGCTTTAAATTGTGAACCACAGTCACTGATGATCTCCCGTGGGAGACCAAACATCGAGAACACATGGCGTACAAACAGGTGGGCGGTTTTCTCCAATGTAATTGTGGAAGTACAATTAATAAAGAGGGAAAATTTAATGAAACATTCCACCACCACCATCAATGCAGTGAACCCGTTAGAGCAGGGAGTTTGACATTAAAGTCCAGACACCAAGGTCCATGGGCCCTCCGCCTACTGTAAGGGGCGTAAAAGGCCATTTCTACCAGAGCGATCTGACTTAGCCCGAGCACAAGTAACGCAATTGGTAATCCAGGCTAGAACTCCTTTAGTCAACACCGCCCAATTGTAGGTCCACTTGATCAAGTTAATGTATTTCTTGTTGCTGGGATGATCAACTGTGAGGGGGATCATGATATGCATGAAATACCTCGTTTCTGGAGGGGGGAGGGACCCAGATGTGTGATCAAAAGTAAATGAGACCCTCCTCAAGGAGTATAGGGAGTGTTTATGATTCTGGTGAGACAGTTGCTCAACCAACTCCACGCCCTCAGGGCAGGCCATTTGACTGGCTAAGACCTGAGCAACTAGTGGGGCATTGGGAGCCAGAGAAATGGAAGAAATGACAGGGGGAACAATTGACAGGATTTGGGCAGCAGGAATCACAGTAACGAGGTCCACTTCCTCTGGGTCTGAGGAACAGTGGGCGGGCTGCAGCTGAGAAAATTGGGAAGTACGTTGAGTGCACCTTTTGTGAATTCATATTTTGAAATTAAACTGCACAGGTCCCAAAAGGTCTAGGCTTTCCGGTGCACCAATTTTTGGGGGTTAATGAAAGTACAAGAGAGCCTGGTGGTCCATGCGGACCATTAACTCATTTTGAGCACCCTGTAACAGATACCTCCAATGAGTCAATGACCATGCTACAGCTGCCAACTCCTTGTTGTAGATGGCCCAAGAATGCTCTGTAGAGGTGAACTTCTGGGAAAAATAGGTGACCGGGTGTTCCAAGCCATTGTGCTTTTGAGCAACACTGCCCCCCACTGCTACCAATGAGGCGTCACACACAATGATATACGGCTTGGTGGGATTGGTATGTTTCAAAATGGGAGGGGACATGAACACCTCTTTGATTAATTTGAACGCCTGTTGGAATTTGGGCATCCAGCAAAATGGTACGTTCTTCCCTGTAAGGGGGTGGAGTGGGGCAGCAAGCTGGGAAAGTGCCGGGAAAATTTTTTTAAGAAAATGATGGTTCCCAAGAAACTCCATAGCTGTTTCTGGGTGGTCGGGGTTGGCCATTCTCAGATGGCGTCCAACTTATTGGGAGGAATTGTGTATCCATCTTTAAGGATGAGTTTCCCAAAGAAGGTAACCTCCTCCTTATAGAACTCACATTTGATAGGCTTGACAAACAAGCCTGCCTTATGCAAGGCAGACACAACTGCTTCCAAGTCAGTAGTGTGTTGTTTGGGAGTCAGGGAGTGAATCAGAATGTTGTCAATATATGCACCTGTGCAAGTAAACTGGAGGTCACCCAGTACATTGTCAATCATACGTTGAAACGTAGTGGGAGCATTCTTCAGCCCAAAGGCATCGCACAGAATTGGAAAATACCTCGTTTCATCCAGATTGCTGTTAACCATTCTTGCCCATCATTATATGAATCTGGTTAAAAGCTGTAACGCACTGGCTCCTTCCAATGAGCCACGAATGAGTTGGGCAACAGGATCCATGTTACAGACCATAGGGCTGATAGGGCTCCTGATACTACTCTCCTTGTGCGCGCGCTACAAGATTGGACAAGCACCCCCGGAAGACAGTTGCAAATATACTTAACCCCAGCAACATGCCTTGACTCCAAGACAAGGTATAAAGGGAGGCAATAGCTCTCCCAAGCTCACTCTCAAAGTCCAATTCTTGTTGATTCAAGCCAAACATGGCTGCAGTTAGGCAATATTTAAGAATAAAAACAAGTATAAATATATGAATTTTAAGTTCTTTATTTAATATTGGCCAGGTCGATAGAAAACAGAACTGAGAAGCCTCCAGCTCCCAGTTCCTTCCCTATATACACATGCTACAAGCTAATATAAAATATAACACAAGCTTATGGTGCTAATCTGACTAATGCTTGGTGTAAACCTTACAGCAGGATCGCGGAATCCTCACTCAATGGTTCTGTGCCAGTTCCAATTCTCAACAGTTCCGCACCAGTTCCATTTCGAATTCCAAACGAACCGCGAAACTTCCAAGCACCTGTTCCATTCCATTCTTGATTCAAATCCAAATCGAATCTCGAAACTCCCCATTTTACCTGATTCTCGTTTTTCCTCGACTTGGACGCCCATCTGGCTCCTTGGCCTACTCCAAGCTCCTGCCCCTTAGGCGTCCCTGCCAGGACCAACTCCCCCTCCTCCTCCATACATCCAGACACAGCCTGCCCTGTCTTACCAAAGATCAGGGCAATGTGATGCTGAGGATAAACCTCAACCGTCACAAAAGCGTTCACTAGATCTAGCTTAGAGAATACACGGGATTTGGCAATCGCCTAGCTGATCGTCTGCTCCAGAGGCAGGGAGTAGGGATCAGAAACCGTTACTTTGTTTAAATGGCTGTCTATGCAGGGATGGATGGAACCATCAGCTTTTTTGGTGAAGACAATGGGGGATGCGACTGGCGAGGTCTTCTTAAACAGCCACCCTTTTTTCAGCATACCATTCAACCAAGTGGTGAGCGCAATCTCTTCCTCCGCCATATGGGGATACAACGGACAGTTGATATTCAACTCCATGGTCGTTCAAAATCCATAGTTGAACCTAGTGTGGGGAGGCAGACAATTCGCCTTTTCAGAGTTGAAGATACTTTGATAATGCATTAAGCTTTCAGGAAAATTGGCCGGTATGCCCACAGAAGTGACGAGGGAAGTAATAGAACTGCAGCTTTGTGTTTTCTTAAGAGTGTCGATCAGAGGGAATTAACCCTCCAGTTGATCATTGCCAAATGACAAAATATTAGACTCCAAGTGAATCTTGACATGTTGTCAGCGCCACCATCCTACTCCTAAGATCACCGGAAACACCAAGTTTGGCATAGCAGAGAAACAATCGCAGAAGCTGAACTGGTGTAACAAAAAAGGTACTGGGCGATGGATGACATATGAGGTCTGAGAGGCAGAAGAAGCCACCATCACCAGGGGACCCTCGTACATGTCCAGTTCTAATTGTTGGGCCAACTTGACACTTATGAAGTTACCTGTGGCCCCGGTATCCATCAGGGCCTCAAAGGAGACATGGTGAGAACTGACACTAATCTTCATAGGCAATAAGAAATAAGCGAAGTTTTGTTTAATGGAAGATTTGACCATCTTTGTTGTGACTGAAGAAATAACTGGCAAATAGGGGTAAGGTCAGGGGCTTTTGCTGGAGCAAAAATTGGAAGTATGAGGGCAGGAGAGCCGACTTCCTCCATCTGGGCTTTTATGTATTCATTTACAGGTGAATCAGAGTCAGCCAACTTGTTCACAGGAGTTGCGACAGGATTGGTAACTGGGCCCATTGCTGGTTCAAAGGTAGACACTCCATCCGCGTCCTTGTTGAGTACTCCTATCATAAAATTTCCCTTCTGGTAGCGAGAAGCATGGCGGGGGAAGGCGTTGATAGTAGTTGTGGTGGCACATATGTGATCTACAGTTCCTTGTACGGTGGAACAGACCTCATGATGAGCATAAACCGAATCCAAGCCTGATCTAAAGATTTCCTGAAGCATATTATTAGAGGCCCAGCATGGGAGCCAGTTCACAGAAGGTAGAGATCAAAGAAGCCAAGCTAGGGGCTTCAGCCATAGCATAGAGTAGTCTGAATAGGTGGCTAAGCGTGACACGGGGGTTTCAAGGCAGGTGACATAACATCCATCAGTGGAATGGGGTCTCCCGCTTGTGAGGAAGAGCGCAGAAGGCATCTAACCCAACGTCATGCGCCCACTTCCACAGCATCCAATAACAAGATCCCTTGTTGGGCATGAGATAACGCGGATGCATTATTAAGCGCAATTGCTGAATGCATTTGCATCTCAGCAAGGGCGTCAAGAGCTTGATTGGCTATCTCACAGGAAGAAACACATGAACTTCCTTCTGGGATATTGGAAAAGGGAGGAGAAGCAATCCGCTCAGCTTGGTCATTATGAAGAAATTTCTCCAAGGTAGAGCGTATATATTCCTGAAATTGGAAAGTGACCAAACAAACAACAAACAGCTGGCTACTGATTGCACATTCATTTGGTACAGGGTAACCACTGCAGTGCCCACCTCAAAGAGCAGGGCGGAAGTGGCTGAAACAATGGTTGGTCAATTATGCCATGGAAATGGCAGAAGAAGTTTAGACCAGCCTGCCAGTCGGATGTGTAAGCACGAAAAAGCAAGCCAGAATTTCAGAGGCATTGCCAACTGAATGACGTTGTATGGAGCTGGGCATTGAACAATGATGAAATTGTTGTAAGACCATAGTGAAAATAATCCTGAGAACAAACCAAACTAAGGCCGCCCAGACCATGGAGGTCTTGCTGCAGGGGGCAGAGACACCAGTATGGTCTCAACAAGTTCCCTGGTATTTGGGATTGATTTGATTGGGGAGACAAGGGGACGGATCCTTGCTTGAAGATGGAGGAATTAAGGCCACAAGATCCCAGTATATTGTTGATGAAAATTCATAATGACAGGGTTAAATTGCCAGAAGTATCTACCTCGCTGAATCCAATCTATGACAGTGGGGGCCATAGTGACCATGAGTACTAGTAGAGCCCATCTGGTGTATGGATCGACGGAAAAGCCATCAGGAATGCTGTCAGAGGGTAATCAAGAAAATCAAAATTGATTGGTTTTTGAGGAAAAATTTTATTGCAAAGGAAAAGGAAGAAAATTGACTAACAATTTTCTCAGTGATGCAACTGATTAAAAGTAGTCAATTGATGTGGGGATAAGCTGGGGTCAAGACCTCAATTTTGACCTAACCATCAAATTGTTTGGGAATGAGGCAGATAAGTTCACTGGGAACTGACATCAAAGAATTTGGCAGCAGGCCGAGTCACTGTCAGTTCGACCTCAAATGTCCAAACTGAGGCTTGGCTACATTTCTGAAAGTTGGTGTGATGGCGTTTGTCATGACAAGCAAGCGGAATCCCCAAAGGCCTCCCCACATAGGGGCGGTCCCAATTGGTTGGTAATGGGTTTGGGATACCCAACCCGCCCATGCCAGGTTGCTGGGCCGTTCATTCAGTCAAAGGCATTGCATCAGCCGCAATGCCCAATTTGCCAGAAGGGAGCTTTGAACTGTCATTGATGGTGTTTGATGCAATTACCTTCCCATCAGGGATGATCCCCGACAATTTTGGGGAGGGGGTTGATTTTTACAATCATAGTGTTAGCCAAATCAAAACTGTCAATGATTCTGGCCAATGAATCAGTCTTCATCCTTTTTGACCACTTTAAATCTGAACATTGGGCATATTAACACTCAATTTTGGACTGATTGATTTCATTTTGATAATCTTGGCACAGATTTTCCTGATTAACTGTACTAGTTCTGCTGAGATGAGGGTGGGCACCGCGGGAGGGATCTGTAGTGAAGAGCTGTTACCCAGAGCTTGTCTACCACATGGGCAAGATCGCCCTGAGTAACAAGTGGTATAAACACCCTTCAGTACCTTCTTACTCAGGAATGGGAAAATAGCCTGATCAACACCCAGGGGACGTTCCCCAAGAACTTACATAGATGCTACCAGCATTGCGAGATTCATCCCAGATCAATTAGTATTTTGACATGGATGTCCGCAGGTCCTGCTTAGTGATAATGGGACAAACTTTACATCTCATGTGATCCTGAGATTGAATGAGATAAAGGGGATCAGAGGAGCTGTCCACAGGAAGAACTTCTGTGTGGGGAACATACCTGAGTTTAGTGACATTTGCCTACAATATCAGTCATCATATGGCAATGGTAAAACGCCGTTTGAGTTGTTATATGGGAGGAAGGCCAAGTTGCCACCAATTTTATACTTGGTGTTTGAAGTAATGTCAGGGATGAGTGCCAAACAGTACTTGAACCAACTGAAAAATATCCTGATTGATATGCAATTGCAAGCATTTTATACTATGTAGAAGAAAAGGATACAAGCAAAATTGATGGACAATAAGAATTGACTGGCCTTAGCAGAATATTGAATAGGCAAAAGAGTTGCCTATTGTGATACATATGGTTTCAGAAGAAGAAACAAACTAGATGCATTGTGGTTGGGTCCATTTGAAATTATTTCTAAGAAGGCAACTGACACTTACTACATCAAGAATATTTTGGATGGAAGAGTTGTGAATTGAGTCCATGTAAGTATCTGAAGCAATGGATTGATGAAAAAAATCAAAAGAGTTCCAAAAGGACCAATGAACCATTAAGTTTGTCATATTCTTATGATTAGGTCAAGTCTGAAAAAAGGACCTCTGAACCAATTTAGATGTTTAAGTCTGAAAAAGGACCTCTGAATTATAGAAAACTGGCGTGCTTAAGTACCCAGGACCCAGTTTGGGGAAAAATAAAAAGATGGACCGCTGAACTGAAACAAGGTCAAGTCCCATGGAAAAAAGAAGAATAAAAATAAAAACAATTGATAAAAAATATTGAAAAAAGATTATAAACTGCATAGAAAAAACCAATATTGTTTTATAATTTTTTATGTTTATTAATTGTCCTTAATATGGGACGATTCTGCCTATGTCGCCTCTTGGGGAGGGGGATGGATCACGGTAGGAATAAAAAGCCTGTCAAAATTGATGTGAGATCAGATGCTAGCAAGGGCTAGACCTACACAAAACCACGTTTTTTGAGCAGATGCAGAGCCCTGTGAGAAAGCAACTAGTGGAAGAAATTGAAATGTCAGAAGAAGCCAATCACAAAACCCCAGAGCGGGGAGGAAAGCAAAAGTATAAGAAGAGGCAGTTGGCGAATAACCCTGAGTAATCCCAATATGGTACTGGAGCCAGAAGATTAGTCTTGAGCACTTGCTGACAGGATTCATCTAGAACACTGGACATATGGGCCAGCAGCAAACAAGGGATGCTTGACAGGGGTTGTCAAATCATGCCCCCTACTAAAGCTATCAGTGGAACATATTAATGAGAAGTGCTGGTGAAGAGATAGTTGTGCAGGGAGCAAATGGCATCCTGCAAGTGATGACTATGGGCTTCTCAGAAGCTGAAGCTGAAGGAATGATGAAACCTGTGAGAGGCTGGAAGCTTCATGGACCAACTTCAAAGAACTTGGAAAGCAAAGAGAAGAGCATAAGTGGCGGTATCCAAATCTAGGATGTTCTCAAGATCTGAGGGATTCAGTGCTAGGGACAAAGCTTCAGTGACTTGGTCCCAGAGTTCAGCGTAGGGGAGCTCAAAATGAATACTGTTACTGATGGTGAGCTCATTAGCCAGAACAGCAGGTTTTTAATATTGTCTGAGTTGGAAGAGGAACTCAGGAAGCAGGTCCAACCTGGCAAAAAAAGAGCAATTAAGAGCAAACGGCATAATCTCCAGAGCATCCATGATGATGGTCGGTGCATCTGTAAAAGGAGCTGAATCCAGGAGAGTTTTGAAATCCAACTCTGGAATTGACAACAGAGGAAGATTTGGCAAGAGTTGTTTGAAATGATTGCAAGCCTGGTTTCAGAGGGATTAGTTACCATTTCTAGTAATTCAATGGAAGGACTAGCTGCTGGTGCCAGAATAGGCGTATGAGTCCTAGAAAGACTATAGAAGAGGTTTCATTGTGCATCCTGACTCATCTGCTGAAAGAGCCAAAAGTCTTGATAAGATAAACTACCTAAAGGCTGCTGGTATCACGACTCAGAATTTGACATATGAGCTGGATGAGAGGGGGATGTCAGACTTAAATGTAAGTTGACATTAAGCATTCTATAATCCATTAAGCTCCAATTTCAGAGAAATTGATCTAAAATAATGGGATAAGCTCTCCAAGAGAAGAATTAAGAATGACTTGAGCCAAGAGGTTATGAGAGACATAACAAGGGCAAAAAAAATAAGTATTGGTAATTGGGCCACAAAACAATCATCAATGGCAAGAGTCTCCTGTCTAGGATGAGGATAAAATGGGAAATCAAGGACGCCAGACCAAGAATCCTAAATGTGACAGTGGGTCATATGCCCTGATGGGGAGAAAACCAGATCCTGGGACTAATATCATCACAAGTAAATCAATCATCCTGGCACAACAGTAGATTGTGGGGACCGCGCTCTGAGTAGGTGGTAGCGAGGAGGAAGAGGAAGAGCGCTGCATGCCAAAGGTTGTCCCAAGCAGCATTGAAGACTGACAATCATACTCTGTTTGAGCCAATGAAATATTCAACTGAGTGTCTGAAGCGGTGTTCTCATGCCCTGGTACTTTTCTCACTGGAACTCTAGGCAAGAGTGGGTGTGTGTTAGGATTTTTGCCCATATTCCAAGCCTGCTAGATTACCAGGAATCACTAGGGAATAGTTCTCTAAGGCGAAGTGAAATGGAAATTGGTTGGCCTGAGTTTTGGTTAACTACGTTCAGGGGATTTTGGGATATTCAACTGGTCATATCCATTGGGGATCAATCTGGATGAATACTTGAGATCTTGCCAGGTGGAGTTGCTGATGACATAGGGGCATCTGATAGTGATTAACTATCAGGTGTACCAATTGGGGTTGATTGGGTTTCATCACCAACTGATTGGGAGTTAATAGAAAGTTGCAAGGCGAGCGATGCTGCCTGCAACTAGCAAAATTGATCAGTTGGTGCGTGATTTGCCTTAAAAGGTATTAAGTCCCATTACTTAAGCAGGCCGCTAGCCAAATATGGTTGGTTCATTTGGATTGAGAGGAAAACGTTAGGGACACGTTTTTTGACTCTTTCCATTTGAGGTCTCAAGGATGTCCAACAACGAAATCCTAGCCAGGATGGGGAAGACCATTGCTGCCGTGATGAGGATGGGTGATTCAATGGCAACGGCTGCTGTTTCATTGAAGAGGTGTCAACTGAGGGTTAGATGAGCAAATCCCCACTATGAATTCCCTAGAATTAACTTATAAAAGCAGTATTTTTGGGAACAGCATTTAGTAAAGAAGCTATATATTTTTTATTAGGTATATAATTTAAGTAGTAAACTATTATAGCTACCCATTGTGCTATTATTCTCAAGGATATTATTGCTTTTTGCAATAATTGGGAGACTCTTAGTAAAAAGAGTAAAGATCTGAGCGGGGATCTAAAGAAGAAGGAGAAAGAAATTGGGGATTGCTGCCAACTGTGTGTTGGACCAAAGAGACTATCACTAGTGAATCTCAGAGAAGATTGGAGTTGGACAGAACGAGGGAACAAATCCCTAGATCACGACATCTCAAGTAAAATAATCGGGAATACTGGCTAAGAATTGGGCTGAGATATAAGAATTCACACAAAAACTACAGATAATAGTCATCATACTATTATCAACCGATAATCTAATATAATATACAATGAATAATAAGCTACAAGGATCCAAACCTGTGCAGTAAAAAGATTATTAGGGTTTTTTGCTGATGATAACCACCTAAGTAAGTTTTTACAACATTCCATTACAAACTTAGCCACAGTAACTGCCCCAGATCTCATATTGCCTGTGCTTCAACCCACCTGGTCAAATGATCAATTGCCACCAAGATATACTTAGACCGGTTAGCTCCTGTCAGCAAGGGCCCAACAACGTCAATGGATACTGTGTGCCAAGAAAAATAAGGTTTCACCAGCTGTTAAGAGGTCATTTGGTGGAATGGATTCTCCACTTGGCTCTGGTGGCAGCATGAAATGGTCTCTAGCTCATCAAAGTGCATGCTTTTACTAAAGTATCAAGCTGTAAAATTCTAATGTCTTGCATACTCCTCCATGACCCCCCACTTGTGCGCACTTAAAATAATATCAGTTGAGAGGAGGGATTTTGGAAAACTCAGCGTATTGTTACCAATCCGCTTATATAACCCCCCATTTTTCCAGATCATATTGGCCATCATCCCATCTAGCGCCTGAATAACTTGCTGCGGTTCATCCACATACCAACAACTGACCTTTTTCATATAAATAGTCGCCCAAATCCACCTCTACCACAATTGTTGGTAGCCAAGATAAGCAGTTAAGAATTTTGGTGCTTTGCGCTGGGATGATGTAGTATTTTGAAATTATAAGTCTGCAGCTTTAAAGCCCATCAAGCAAGCCATCCTTCAGGATCACGAAGGTTTTGTAACCAACAAAAGATGCATGATCTGTCATAACCTAGAATTTTACTCCATGAAGGTAGACTCAGAACTGCATATATGCATAAATTACATCAAGGCACTTCCGTTTGGTAACGATATAAATCCGTTTATGGCTGTTCAAGCTCTAACTACAATACCAAACTTGGTGCTCCACGCCAACATCATCCTTATGGGATAATACCGCCCCTATATTGGAAAGAAACACGTCCGTTTGTAAAATAAATTACTTCTTGAAATTAGGATATTGTAAGATTGGCGCACTAGCCAGCGTGGTCTCTAAAACATCAAAAGCGTTTTAACAATCCTCAGTCCATTTAAAGATGGCGTTCTTCTTTAAATACAAGGAGGAGAGCCCCAATACAGATGAAGTTAGGTATGAAACTGCGGTACTACCCATCCATCCTCAAAGAACACCTGGATATCCTTTTGTTGCCTGGATGGGTCATCTTTTGTATAGCTTCAATCTTGGCCAGCTGGGGACTAAGCCCTTTTAAATATATTACAAACTCAAGGTATTCTAATTGCTCCTTGAAAAATGGCATTTTTGAGGTTTGATATCTATGCTTGCTTTGGCAAGATGGCGGAAAACTTGCTCCAAATGGTCTAAAAGCTCGGTGAACATCCATGAGAGAATGTTGATATCATCAAGGTAGACTTTCTAACAGGACAGTTTAGGGTCACCCAAGATGGTGTCCATCGCCCACTGGAAAATAGCTGGGGCAATGCATAACCCTTGAGGCATGTGCATGGGTTTGAACAACCCTTCAAAGTGATAATAGCACATTATCCCATTCCATTGTTGGATACTTTTTTCAGTATCCTGATATCAAATCCATGGCTGAGAAATAGTTGGCCCCACCCAGCCAATCCAGAGCGTCATCAATTCATGGAAGCAGATACAAATCTTTTTTTGATATTATAAGCTTCCAGTAGTCAATTACTACTCAATTAGTGACATCCTTTTTCTTAACAATCAACATGGGGGACACCCAGGGGCTCTTTAATGGCTATAGCATTCCCTGTTCAACCAATTTATCTACTTTTGAGGATACAACTTCTTCCGCCACTTTGTATTGATGAATAGGCCATGATTGGATGAGAGGGTGGTCTCCCATGTCCAACCAATGCACCACCCCACAGGCACATCCCAAATCGTGGTTGTTGGATGCAAAAATGTCTCAATAGATTCAAACAGGGTCATCACCCTATCTATCTGGTTATCCAACAGCCTGGTCAGGGTCTCACATGTACCCACGGCCATTACATTGGCTGAACTTCTTCAGATAGAACTAGATCCTCACATGAACTGAAGTCATGTATATAATTGTTACGGACCAGAAAAACATCAGTTCTGACCTCCAGTATATATACATATTGCTTTGTTGCACTGACAAGCAGCCAAAGTGGCCTAACCGATGTATAGAGAGGTTTAAGGTACTGACAAGAAATCAAACATTCACCTACTGCTAGTTGCCTATGCAAGTCCGCTGTGTGGTTGTTCCAACCCAACCACTTGAAAGCTTCCTCAAAATGGAAACACCCAAAAAAGACCGCTAGTATGTGAGGTATGCAAACCCCAAAATATTCTTTATTTTTACTAACAAACATAAAAATTTAAAGGTGCCCGCCAACCAGAGCTCATCTGAGGAGCAACTGACAATGCATCCCCTGGAAGGGAAATGCTAGGGTCTCATAGCATTCCAAAGTGAACTTCAGAAGGTTCTGGCGCACTTTATAAAGGCAGCATTTTGGGGACTCACCCAAGCTAAAGATTAAGCTCACACAAGCCTAATCTACAGCTCCGGTGAGGCACAACTCAGCATCTGAAATGACAATACCCAAAAATGTTTTTACAGAGATCCAACTCAGATTTGGAAAAACTGAATTTGAGTCAGAATGTAAAAAATGAGACAAACTTGTCTGTTAAATCACCCCCCCCACTTAGAGGAAAACTTATCCCAAAGAGGGGCTCCAGCAGAAGGCCACCACGATGAGGGCTTCCTGGGGCGAGTTACCTCGAGCCCTGGGAAAATTAGCTCAGATAAACTCTGAACCCCTTGAAGAAACACAAATGGCGTTATTGAATTGCCACTAAGCTGCTGGAATCAGCCCACCTGGCACAAGGTTTCACGCCCAGCACATGGCTATATTGCGCCCCCTCCCATGCTCCCGTTGGTGATGGTCTTCCCATCTAAACTGGGAAGGCACTTCACCAAAGAAAATGCAAGAGGGGTGCACAGTCCAGTGTGGCTGGATGTCCGACCCCTTTCTGAGCAGACCATCCATGGGGTGAGGGAGCCCTGCTGGGACAGGTCCCCTTGATGCCACCAATCCCTGGTGAGCGGGAGGCCCCACCAGAAAATTGAACTGACAGTCACTTCAAGTCCATGGTGGCCATCAGTCAATGGCTCCCACCGATGCTGATTTCTTGACAACTGGGACTAAGTGACCACTGAGGTCGATCCAAACTGGGTATTGGCAGGGTGCATTGAACATTGACTTTGTAATAATGTCATTGACTGGAAAATCCCCAGTTCTGACCACCAGTATATTTACATATTACTTTGGTGCACCAACAAGCAACCAAAGCTGCCTAACCAATATAGGGAGAGGTTTGAGGAACTGACAAGCAACCAAACATTAAACTACTGCTAGTTGGCTATATAGTCCACTGTGTGGTTGGTCCAACTTAACCATGTAAAAGCTTCCTCAAAATGGAAACACCTGAAAAAGACCATATGTATGTGAGGTATGCGAACCCCAAAACATCCTTTATTTTAATTCAGGATCATGAAAACCAAGGTGCTCACCAACCAGAGCTCGTCTTGGGAGCAACTGGCAATGCTCCCCAGGAAGGGAAAATGTTAGGGCCTCATAGAATTCTGAAGTCAATGTGCAATGCACGCTGCTGATCCCCAGTTTGGACTGACCTCAGTGGTCACTTGGTTTCAGTTGTCAAGGAAGCAGCACTGGTGGGAGCTGGTGACTGATGGCCAACCTCGGACTTGAAGTGACCATCAGTTCAATTTCCTGGTGGGGCCTCTCACTCACCAAGTATGGGTGGCATCAAAGGGACCTGTCCCAGCAGTGTTCCCTCACCCTGCGGATGGTCCACCCAGAAAGGGGTCAGATGTCCAGATGCGCTGGACTGCACGCCCCTCTTGCATTTTCTTTGGTGAAAGCGCCTTCCCAGTTGGGATGAGAAGACCATCGCCAATGGGAGCCTGGGAGGGGGCGCAACATAGCCACGTGCTGGGAATACATTCTCATGCCAGGTGGGCTAATTCTGGCAGCCCAGTGGAGATTTGATCTCATCATCTGTGTTTTTTTGAGGGGCTCAGAGTTTATCTGGGCTAATTTTCCTGGGGCTCGAGGTAACTTGCCCCAGGAAGCCCTCATTGTGGCGGCCTTCTGCCGAGGGGCCCCTCTTTGGAGAGAGGTCCTCCTTTAGCGGGGGTAATGTAACATATAAGTTTGTATCATTTGTCACATTCTGACTTAAATCAGTTTTTACAAATCTGAGTTGGATCGCTATAAAAACATTTATTGGGTATGGTTATTTCAGATGCTGGGTTGTGCCTCACCGGAGCTGTAGATTAGGCTTGTGTGAGCCTAATCAATATCTCAGGTGAGGTCCCCAAAGTGCTGCCTTTATAAGGCGCGCCAGAACCTTCCAAAGTTCACTTTGGAATTCTATGAGAACCCTAGAATTTCCCTTCCTGGAGATCATTGTTGGTTGCTCCCCAAACGAGCTCTGGTTGGTGGGAACCTTGGTTTTCATGATCCTGGATAAAAACAAAGGATGTTTTAGGGTTCACGTACCTCACATACCTGTGGCTTTTTCGGGTGTTTCCATTTTGAGGAAGCTTTCACACGGTTGAGTTGGATCAACCACACAGAAAACTTACATAGCCAACTAGCAGTAGGTGAATGTTTGGCTGCTTGTTGGTGCCCCAAACCTCTCCCTAAATTGGTTGGGCAGCTTTGGTTGCTTGTTGGTGCACCAAAGTAATATGTAAATATACTGGTGGTCAGAACTGGGGATTTTCCAGTCAATGACTTTATTCTAAAGTCAATGTACAATGCACCCTGCCAATACCCAGTTTGGACCGACCTCAGTGGTCACTTAGTCCCAGTGTTGAGGAACCAGCACTGGTGGAAACCAGTGACTGATGGCCACCATGGACTTGAAGTGACTGTCAGTTCAATTTCCTGGTGGGGCCTCCCGCTCACCAGGAATTGGTGGCATCAAGGGAACCTGTCTCAGCAGGGCTCCCTCACCCCATGGATGGTCTGCCCAGAAAGGGGTAGGACATCCAGCCACACTGGACTGTGCACCCCTCTTGCATTTTCTTTGGTGAAGTGCCTTCCCAGTTTAGATGGGAAGACCATCACCAATGGGAGCATGGGAGGGGGCGCAATATAGCCATGTGCTGGGCGTGAAACCTTGTGCCAGGTGGGCTGATTCCAGCAGCTCAGTGGCAATTCAATAACGCCATTTGTGTTTCTTCAAGGGGTTCAGAGTTTATCTGAGCTAATTTTTCTGAGGCTCGAGGTAACTCGCCCCAGGAAACCCTCATAATGACGGCCTTCCGCCAAGAGGCCCCTCTTTGAGGAGAGGTCCTCCTTTATCAGGGGGTGATGTAACAGATGAGTTATTATCATTTGTTACATTCTGACTTAGATTTGGTTTTCAAATTTGAGTCAGATTGATTTAAAAACATTTTTGGGTTTTGTCATTTCAAACTTTGGATAGTGCCTCGCCCAAGCTGTAGATTAGGCTTGTGAAAGCCTAATCAATATCTCAGGTAATGTCCCTGATGCACTGCCTTTAAAAGGTGCTCCAGCACCTTCTAAAGTTCACTTTGGAATTCTATGAGGACCCTAGCATTTCCCTTCCAGGGGAGCATTGTTAGTTGCACCCCAGACAGTCTCTGGTCAGCGGCACCTTGGTTTTTATGATCCTGAATAAAAATAAAGGATGTTTTGAGGTTCACATACCTCACATACCTGTGGTATTTTTTGGGTGTTTCCATTTTGAGGAAGCTTTTACATGGTTGTGTTGAACCAACCACACAGCAAACTTACATAGCCAACTAGAAGTAGGTGAATGTTCAGTTGCTTGTCAGTGCCTTAAACCTCTCTATACTTCAGTTAGGCCGCTTTGGTTGCTTGTCGGTTCATCGAAGCAATATTTAAATATACTGGCAGTTGTAACTGGGGTTTTTCCAGTCCGTGACAATGATAAACTTCATCAATTGGATTCAAATGCAGAGAATCCACCACTTGGTGTCTTTATACCACCATAGACTTCTTCTGTAGATTTACTAATAAGACCTTTTCTTCACATACCCCAATTACAGTAGTCCAGGAGCCGCATGGGGTTAAAGCCGCAATTGGTGAATTAGGCCCATGATTTCACCATATAGACCTTTAGGGATGACTCTTTTAGTTTCTTCCCTATTATAACCTGATTCCTGGAAGGTATTTAAGATGGTCGCAGCCCTTAGTGTAATAACATCACTCATCAATCTGGTTAGGGAGAGCTCTGGTCCTCCGCTTCATCCACCAATAGTGAAAAGGAATTACCCCATCGCTATACAAAAGAAATTTAACAAGAGCTGTAGGCTCTTTTAGGGCTCCGATTGAGGTGAAATAGATGGGAATCCGTTGACCCAAAATCTCGAAAGTTTCCTCTGCCATATTGATTACCACCCCAAATTGCCACATGAATGTGGCACCAATAAACATTTCATTATATAAAGAAAAGCCACAGCCATAGTGGAAGTGCTGATTGACCTGAACCTTAAAGGCAATGCACTGTAGGCACCCTCTGACATAGTGCTTTGTGCTCCAGAGGTCCCATACACTGCTTGATAATCCACATCAGGCTTCAGCAAAAGCCTAGCCACTAGCTTAGTGGATACTATATTGATGGGAGCGCCAGTGTCTATAATTGCTCAACTTTTGCTATTTCCTATAAAGAAATCACAGTAGATACACTCTTAATAAGAAGAACTGTTGGAGTTTAACACATGCACATCCAAGGGCTTTTTTTATTTAACTGAGGCAAGCCGACCAGGGGATGGGCAATACTGAGTATGTGTGGAAAACAAAGATATATAAAATTGGGCACCCCAGGGTACTCAGGTTACCCCTTTTGCCAGTGGGACTTCCAGTTATGGGGGAGTTGGTGCACTACTCCTAGGGGTTTCCCTGCTATGGAGCAGATGTGAAGGAAGGGGTCTGTGCGGATGAACCAAAGTGGGAACCACAATTCTATGAGCGCCTGTTGCCTTGGCCTCATATATCCATAGAACCAGGTTTAGAAAAAGCTCCAGTAAGTGGACGCGGAACCTGTTGATAACCCCATGGATGGTTGGGACTGTGCCTCTGAACGCATCTAAGGCAATGGTGTGGATTGTCCACATTGCAATGGGTATCATTAGGGAGCGGAGGGTAGATGGGATTGGTGACTCAATCTGGAGCGCGAGGAGGCTCTTTGATATAGAAAACTCCTGCTCTTTTTGGATCTTAAGCAGGCGCGCGACTTCCTGCCATATGGCTTTGGTGGGGGCATGTTTCTAGGCGGTGATGTAGGGAACCCTCCCCTCCACATACTGCGCAGGTTGCATGAAGGGAATTGGAGCGGTCTGCCCACTTATAGGTCCTTCTCAGACAGCGACAGGCGTTGGATCTTACCCTCAACTGTAGGAGTGGGTGGTGCGTCATTCTCCACACTGTCTTCTGTGTGGTAAGTCATAGGGGATGTCCAACACATCTAGGTATTCGATTCTAGCAATGGTTGGGGTCATAGCAAGCATGTCTCTCTAGGGGTGGTTTTCTGGATTTCTTGATTTGAAGTGGGGGCTGGGTCGTCCCCTTCCCTGCGAAGTGCCAGTGTTCTCTACGGTCCATCCCATGCGGCGGATGGTTTGGAGGACGCTTTTGAAGTGAGAGGGGGTTCCATGCGGGCCCATTGCGGTAGGGTGTTTAGTAATGTATGATAGTAGTCTTGGTGGGCTATGTGGTTTGGTTAATTTGAGCGCCTGTGCGAAGTTAATCCTTGCTGACCTGGACCAGTGTTGTTGCGGGAGGTTTGAGGCAAAAACTTTCTTTATCCAGGTACTCAGGATGCGGTTGGGTGGCTCTCAAAATCTATTAGTCCCATGCCTCTACTTGAGCGTGGGACAAAGAGTTTTTCCATTTGTATGGGAGGATGGGATCTGGGCCACAGCCTTGGATGAGCGTGCGGATTGAAGTTATAAAGGTGGGTGAGAAGGCGATCGTGTGGGCAGGGTGCCATAGTATTGGGAGGATGAGTGAGTTAGCAACTGTTACTCGCCCCATTAGTCCTGGGGATCTTCTCTTGAGGGAGACTATGCGGTTGGATACCCGCTGTAGTAGGCTGCTTTCCATTGTCTCATTGGCACATCCCCCTGTTTCCAGCCAGAACCCAAGGTGGCGGACAGGAGTGGTGGTGGGAGGTGATGCAAAAGGTAAGATGAGTGGGTTTTTCCTTCGTCTGGGGGTATGAGGTTCTGGTGTTGTAGCCCAGTTGTTAGTGTACTTGCCTAAGAGAATCTTTCTGTTTTCCTTTTGTTGAGTGATGCGTTGCTCACCATGGAGTATTCCTCTAGGGTGCGTTCCAGCTGTCAGGCATCATTTTTGTTAGCTATACCTGCCATGCAGTCATCCGCGAAGGCCAGTATTTTGACTGTTGGCTGGCCTTGTGCAGTTATGCCCATGAGGCGTGAGTCATTTATGCGGAGGAGTGGATCAAAACTGAAATTATACAGCAGTGGGCTGAGGGGGTTCCCTTGTTTGAGCCCTCTGTGTGGTGTGATCTTGTTAGTTAGGAAACCAGGGCTGCATACAGCCATGGTTGCAGATTCTGTAAGGAGCATCGCCCTGTTTATGAATCTGGGTGGGAGTTTGAAAACGTG
This sequence comes from Massospora cicadina, assembly GCA_022478985.1. NCBI lineage: Eukaryota > Fungi > Entomophthoromycota > Entomophthoromycetes > Entomophthorales > Entomophthoraceae > Massospora > Massospora cicadina. The sequence continues at coordinate 10,809 of JAKSZP010002046.1, read as the reverse complement.
TAGGCATTCCTTTAGGTATGGCCAACTAATGTGGTCATATGCCTTTTCAGTCATGGTTGAATGACATAATAGTAGGCACGGACGCTAGAGATAAGGCTGGGCGTCAGGAGGCCCAGAAGATTAAGCTTTAGGCTCTCCCTGATCTAAAGCACACCTTAAATCAACGCTGGGTGCAAGCCAAGCATGCCCAGGTTGATACTAATGGGGTGCAAAACGCCCAGCCTCTTATCTCGGCCCAGGCATTGAAACGGACGATTTACATTTTAAATGAAGATGGTTTGATTCGCTTGGTTGGAGAGCAAGGGTTTGAGTCCTTCTCCAGATATGAAATTTTAAGCTCAGGTAAAATATGGCTTCAATCAATTACTTGAGTGAAGGTACTTTCAGTGTATTTTACCATAATGGATGGAAGCATCTGTTTATTGGAGCGTCAAGGCTTGGGTACACTTCCGCAGAACCTGAATTTCCCAGTCCATTTTAAATATGCTTTTGCGACCAACATTCCTTGTTGGTCAACTTTCTTAAATAAAAATACCCGTTTTTTACATTTTTACTTATGGTTCCTTGGGCTAACTTGGTGGTGGACCTCTTTGGGGAGGTCTCCAACTATGTGGGCCACTACCTTCTATCACAATACACTAAAATCCCAGGTGCTCCCTTGGGCCGCCCAGGTCCCCTCCAGATCGAGGCACCTAAGGCCCCTGACGCCAAGTTACACTTGATTATGGACTCCCCTCTGGGGTCCACTCAAGCTGTAATGTTCCTAACTTACCCGGTCTTATATGTTGCATTCTACACCCTTGCCTGGGGTACCTTTGGCACAGGCACCATTTGAGGTGTCTTCTTACCCTTTTTATTAATGGCTAGTTCCCTAGCAACGTGGGTTTGCATCCCACATCACCTTGCAGGGAACGAGAGAATTACAGACACTCTCTTGACATTTTCCTGGACTAAGAAGACCAGGGCTCCAGTTGCTTTGGACTAACATATGTTTACAACAGGGTGTATGTTGTTCCATATTGAGCGCCCTGGTATAAACCCAAACTGGTTGGGTGACAGGACGTCAGAGGCAATTGCGCCTAATCTGGCTGCTAAAATTTTTGTTAGAATTTTTGTGTCAGTATTAGAGAGTGCAATTGGACGCCAGTTGGCCAAGTCCAATTTGTCACCCTTTTTATACAACTTTATGACATATGAATCATGGCCACCAGGTAGGAGGCGTGTATCCAGCAAGCACGGGTTATAGACGCCAATAGGAGGGGGGCAATTTGCTGAAAATATTTTTTGTAAAATTTGTAGGGTATCCCATCAGGCCCTGGGCATTTCCTACGTGGTGCACCGCGAATTGTCTCCCAAAGCTCCTCACATGTAATTAGGGATAGTATGTTGTAATCTAGTGGTGTACTTTGTATCTCAGCAGTGTGTATAAATTTTGTGATTTTTGTGGGTCTGTCAGCATATCACGGTATAATTTGGTGTAATAGCAGTGTACTTCCGCCTTGACCTCCTCAGGGTCAGTCGCCATGGTGCCATCAGTCTTGCGGACCTGTGTTCACGTGGGCTGGTTGCTGTGGGAGTGGAATTGGTGGAAGAAATATGTCAAACATGTTTCGCCTTCCTTTATGAACTTACCTTTATTTGATACTTTGATTCTGTGTTGGTGCTCAAAGATGAGGGTGTTTAGTTGGGCGGATATTTCCGCCCATTTGCATCCCCAGTTGGGGCTATAACTGGATCTCAGGGTTTTAAGCTCAAGGTGGTCCAGTTCCGCCAAGGTACGCCTGATTGTGGCTGTATTGGCGGTGTACTTACATGATGCTAGATGTCAGGTTTTGTTGATTAGTTCCTTTTTGAAATTTGCCCATGTTACAATGGGATCTGATGTGAATGGGGCTGTGAATTCTTGGTTTGTGGCCTCATGTTCAACCCAGTCGGATATTTTGGGTAATTTTATGTTTTCTGTGTGTAGCTTTCTCCAGGGCGATACCTGTGCATGGGTTCAGGTTGGCGATAACTGCACTGAAACAAGTTGGTGGTCAGAGAAATTGACTTTTTTGTTGTAAATTTGGAAATTCTTGATCATTGGGTTTGCAGAACGAGGATGTGATCAATGCAGCTCATTGATATGAGCGCTCCCTCATGCATGTTGGGCCGTGTCATTTGGGGAAGGAGTGGTGATCCGGGGGGAGGGCATCCTGTAAGCCAAGGGATGCCTTCATTGTGCATAATTTGATGTGTCCCAGTGGGTATCCCCTGGGGTTCGGCCATCAGTCCAAGTCAGGGTTATCCCAGCAGTTAAAGTCACCCAACAGGATGGTATCTGGTGGGAGGGTGAGTGTTGGAACAGTTTTGAGAAATTGTTTTCTCTTGGCTGTGGTGCATGGTGCATAGATGCATGCTATTGAGATTGTTTCCTCTTGGCATGTGATTGTTGCTACCAGGACGCGGCTGTGAAGATATGACAAGGAGTTTGTAATTTTTAAAATTTTGTTATTTTGGATGATCACCCCACAATGAGACGTCCATACTGATTGTGATGGTGAGACCCTGGCTGACCAGGATCCTTCTTCCCCTTGTATACAGTGGGTTTCTTGGATGGCCAAGATGTCTACAAGGGGTTTTTGCAGGAAGTCCAGCTTTTTGGCTTGGGACGTTTGAGCCCTGGCTCCCGCAATGTTTAGCGTCCCTATTGACACTGAGGTGCCCACGGCGCCTCAGGAGTGGTTGGGAGGGCCCTCTGGCCCTAACCCACCGTGGCTCATTTTGGCCATGCTCTGCATTTGTACTCCAACTCTCTCAGTGACAATTTCAGTTCCCTTGATCTGACTTGATTTTTCACAGGAATTGTGGTTTTTGGAATTTTTGTTATCTTTTCCCATACGTATCTCAAGATGGTTCAATGCAGGGTGCTGATTGGGTTCTGTAAATTTGGGGTTCAAATTTGGAGAATTGTGCACCGCATTTTTGCCCATATTTCGGCTAAATTTTTCCTCAAAGTGTGCATGATTGATGTCTCTTGGTGACTCAGTCAAGTTACTGTGAAAATTTCCAACCTGGGAATATTGTTCTGGTTGGTTGACTCAGTGTATATCTGAAATATCCTCTTGAATTTGTCCGGGGTTGATGGATGATTCCGCGTGTGCTGCCGCCTCAGCTGCTGCCCGCTTGCAGGCTTTTTGTGCCACTTTGTGTTGAGTATGTGTAACTGGGTCCACAATGGAGTAAAGTCCATTTTCACCCCAGCGGAATGGGTGGTGGCCGTTGATCATTCTGGTGAAGTTTTTGTTACTTTCATCCATGGCTTCCTCACAGTAGTCTGCTTCCATTAAGCCCTCCTTCACAGGGCATGCGTGTTCCTTGTGTCCCAATGAACCGCAGTGGTTGCATATAGGCGGTGCGCGTTCTGGTGTAACTCAGAATGTGGATGACTGTCCCCCATCCGCAAAGTGAAGCTCTGGTGTGCGGTGGATTATTGATAAGTCATCTTCCGCTTCAGGGAATGGGTTGATCACAGCAATAGCTTTGCCTGTGCACAGAGTTAGCATCAGGCAAAATCATTGTAATTTGAGTTGCATAATTTCTTTGTAGGCTACGAGCCCTTTGTGGAGCTCCTCCTCAATTACCTATGGGGAAGGTTGGTAGGGAGCGAGTCAAAGGAGATGAACAAAGTTTTCACTTTGTTCCATCTGGTGCGCGTGGTGCGCACTATTTTTTTGCCCTCAGGAAGGGTAATTCTGATGCAGACTTTTGCTGCGGCTTCCTCTTCTTTGGCTGTTTCAAAACCAATATCAATCCAGCTGCGGCCCATGTTGTTGGTGGTGACATATACCACGTGGTGGAAAAGGGAGGGCTGTGCCTTGCATGTTTTCTCCCACAGGGTCGAGGACTCATCCCCAAGGAAGAGTCATAGACCATGTTCCACCTTTATAAGGGGTTGGTTACATTGGATATACATGTATTGATCTTGTTTTATAGTATATACCATAAACCCAGATGGTGTCTGAGTTTGTGGTTTCATGGCGGCTTGGGTTCCTGGTCCCCCTCCAGGGCGTTTTTGCCCTTAGGTACACCATTTTGCGCACCTCTTGATGCAACACTCGCCCAGGTTGTATTGGATTTATTATTAAAATCGCCCATCTCTCCTGTGTGATTATCAAAAATTGCTGTTTGAATCAAATTGTAGTAACTAAAGTGATTGTTACAGGAAAGAAAAGCTGATCCATGGGATTCTTGATATTGAGAAAAGTGCAAATACTGGCACCAATGTGAGGATATGCTTGAACAATTTCCTTCACTGACATTACAGCTTTCACACCCTCTAATATGGCCACATCTTGGAGGGACTGTCTTTGGCAGCAATGTTACGCTCAAGGATTTTCCAGGCATATGGTGTTTGTATATCTTGGTTGAACTCCAACTTCATATTCTTTTTCTCTCCTTTTAAGAGGAAGTCAGCAATATCACTGAAGATTTGTTGGCATAATAAATCGTTGGTTTGGGGCTTGGGCCTGACACAAAGGGACTCATTAGAATTAATAGGAATATTAAATTTGACTCAGCGGAGGTAGAACGTCCCATCTCTACTCCACTTGAACTTTCCCATGTTCAGTCAGGGCTGGTGGTACTGCATAGGCATGCAGGTTGTCAGGGCAGTTAGCCGCATAATGGCCTCTTTTACCGCAAGCAAAACAGGCATTTCCAAGTGGCTCATATATTTGCAATGCCCCTAAAAACCCAGGTTGTAACTTAACCAAGGGATTGTAATTTGACAAAGGATGAGCTGAGTGACCAAAGAGAGGGCGGAAAGGAGCTGCCAAAAGGTTGAGTGCCTGCATATCAACTAATGGATTATAGCAAAAAAAATTATCGATTCTCCACCAAAAATTCAGTAATGGCTGTGGAGTGCTTTTTGTTCCACGTTGGGAGCACTAAAAGTGATGGATAGTCAGTGTATAAATTGAATGATTTTGAGAAGGGGTACGTCATCCATTAAAATTAGTCATGATGTTATACAGCTCATGGTATAGCTTCACCACAGAGGTCATTTCAGTGCACACATTGGACTTATTAAAGTCCCCACCCCAATTAATATATAGACTTCCACCATAAAGCAGTGAACAAATGCAGTGAGGGTCTCATCACAGCAGAATTAATGGTTAAAAACTCATCCTTCCGCTTCGAAATTTTTGCAAAACCTCTGAACAACTGCAGCACAGTATCTTTACTTCTTGGCATGTAACGGAACTACTTGGGAGATAGCAGATAACTTGGTCTGCACTCCCAACGTCCAAATTGGATATTAATAATTTGACTCTATGCAATCTGAGGCTCTTTTCACTGTAAACTCAAATCGTTTAAAGAAGCTGTGAATATTCCCTCACTATCAAATGGAGGCAGCTTATTGACTCAAACCTCCTCATCCCTAACAACATTATTCAGTTTACACTCTGTGCAGCGTAATCACTGGGTAGTGCTGTCCAAGTGATCAGCAAGATGGCTGACTCAACCACTAACCAGGTGTAACTGGTGGAAGGCTTTTTCAATCTGGTCCGTTATGCCCTTATTTTCCTGAAAAAGCATCTTTTGTGTATGAAGTAGTGTATCCAGCACAGGCTCTAGTTCTGCATATTATGATAGTTCAATAAAGTGGGGTAGGATCCCTTCATTTTGTGCCAGTTGCGCCATTGTTTGGCAAATGAATAATATTACTTTAACATGTTGGTCAATGGGCTCTCTGTAGTGGGAACCACTGTTATAACTTTGGTGGTATATAAGAGATACGCCAAAGAGGTAGCACAGGGTCAATTCCACTGATCAATGGACGGACAATATGGAGATTGTCAGTCCAAAGATAATTTAATAAATATAATAAAACTTGAAGCAATTGCTTCCGCTATAACACTTTATTTTCTTATATAATATATTATGCAGCTCCTACTGAAAACTCTCTTCTTCCTCCTCTTTAACAAAAGTCCTCCTCCTTTCAACCTTCTCATCTCACTTATATGTTAGCAACTTCAGTCAATACTGTTTCTTTTGCTTAGACTATTCATTACACCCTATTCTCATTGGTCTGGCAGAGTCTACATTCATTAAATTCACAATCTCCTTGTTTGGGGAGATTTACCAATTATTTGTCATGCATTGACATCTCCTAATCGCTTTATCATTATATCTTTGGCAGAATTCCTCCTATCCACCAAAGTCAACTTTTCTCATTATCAACTTGGATTACTTGATGATACTCATATAGGCATAATCATGATGGTTAACCAATGACCTGCCTGGTGTTATTTTGGTTTATCAAACAGTCATATTATTTCTTAAAACCATCTTTTAGCCATCATCACATTGATCCAAACATTTAAGGCCTGATACTCAGGGGCAGTAACAAGTAAAGTGGGCAATTGATCTTATTGAGATTTAACATCGTGCAGAAGTCAATGTCAAATTCAGAGTGAAGTAGCAAGCAATTTGCCTCATCTACATCAAAAATCTATTTGTAGGGTTCGATTATTGAGGGCATCATGAGAAGATCAGCTACCACATTTAAGGTGGAGTACTCCATAGTGGCCACCAACATGTTTCCTTTTTCCAATATGGGGAGCAGTGGAATTTAACCGGAATGGTAGTAGGTTATAAAGGCGAGCATATTCCATTCAAGGGAATTTTTAATCAACTGCCAAAGCCACCATCCTACATCCGGTATCATGGGGTAGAGTATGTCTAAAATCACTGAAAACTTGGCTTGAAACCAATGACATGGGTCAAAAAGTGCACCAGATTGCATAAGGGCAGGGTGACCTTTGGTACCCTAGAGGACCCATGATGGAAGCCCTGTGATAACTGCTAGATCTAATGCTTGTGCCATCTTTAGATTGATAAAATTCCCCAAAGCTCCCATGTCAATTAATGCGTTCACCACATCCCACCTTGATCTAACATTAATGTCCACAGTAAACAAGAAATAAGGAAAAATGATTTTATTGAAGCTTTTTGTGGTTAATATTTCAGCAGCGGTATCTGCTTTTGTGGGCAACTTAAAGTGATACTGAGATTTTTAAGAAATTGGAAAGGAATTGCTGCATGTACATATGACAGAGGGGCTGATGTAGGGTTGACAAATCCATCAATAGGCATATGTGGCTGAGATCTTTTATTATTGTGTTATTCCAGAAATCCTCTATAACTTGTTCCATTTTCTCAATTTGATAGGGGACAATGTTGGGGTCTCCAGGTCCACAGGAATAAAAAGAGTGTCAGGAGGTCTAATTTGACACTTTGTTGACTAGATCCATAAGTCTGGGTCCGTGCAGGTTGGCCTGAATTACCAAGGTCCCTAGGGCATCTGGTTGTTGATTGAGGGATTTACGCAATTAGGAAGTGGGCTGGCCATGATATTCTGTTTCATGGAAACATACTAAGGTTGTGTAACATATGGCTGACATCTCCCTAACCTCTTTATCCTGAAGCATCGGAGGGACATAAGGAGCGAGAGCCAGTACTTCCAGCGCATGAGTGGGTATATCTTGATAGCTCACTTACACTGGAATGGAGTTACTGTAAAGTTGTCATGGTTAAATGACATAATAGTGGGCACCAATACCAAGGATAAGGCTGGGAGGCAGGAGGCCCAGAAGGTGAAACTTCAGGCCCTCCCTGACCTCAAGTATACATTAGACCAACGCTGGGTACAATCCAAATATGTCCAGGTTGGTACTAGTGAGACACATAATGCCCAGCCTCTTGCGTCAGCCCAGGAATTAAAATGGACAGTTTATTCAATTAACAATGATGGTTCAATTCAGTTGCTTGAGAAACGGGGGATCAAAACCCATTACATTTATGAAACTATGCGTTTGGTTAGAATAAAACTTCAGTTGATTACTCAAGTGAAGTCAGTTTCAGTGTATTCTACTAATTTAGACAGAAGCATTTGCCTATTGGTGAATTGGTGCTTAGGACCACTTCAGCAGACCCCAAATTACTCCAACAATGTTTAAATTTGATTTTTGTGACCAACATTCCTTGTTGGTTGACTTTTCCACAATAAACTTTCCCATTTTCCCCATTTTTATTAAATGTTATTTCAGATGATCCTGTGTGTGGGCCTCTTCAAGGAGATCTTGCGCTACATTAACCATTCCATTACAAATATGATTAATTTATCCCCTAGTGCATCGTTGGTTTGCCCAGGTTCCCTCCAACCTGGGACGCTTACCTTTTCTTCCTCTGTGCACCGCGTCATTTTTGTTTAGTTATTTACCCTAATGATCGCACTCATCTGCTTATGTTATTATTGCTCCAGCACCCTCTGCTGGGCTCTAGTAATGTTTATTTGGGTGACTAGTTCCCTAGCGTTGGCCCAGTGCATTATGCATTTCCACACTGGAACCAGGAGAGTTACAGACACTCTCCTTACAATTGTCAGTTTCTGGACCATGTTACATCTCTGTTTCATTGTTCAGGTTCTCCTCATATTGGACAATAAGTGTACTTCTTCCTTGGGGGTGGATGAAGTTGGTTTGGTGTAGCTGATGTGTGACTTAAGGGTGAGTGATTTGTTGGTAACTTGGTTCTCAAGGTGGGCCTTGATCTGATAGGCCATCTTGTATGCACCCTCCAACATTTGAGGTCCATTGTACTATTTCATGTGGGAACCCAATACCTGGTTAAAGGAAGCCTGTGTGCAGTTATGGCAATGTCTTTCTATGAGTTGGAGGGAATCTGATATTTGGTGAAAGGCCTTAATGTGGTCATCTAGACTTATGGATAAACCTCGTTGCTGGAACAGTTGAAACATGAGATGTGGCCTTGACTCAAAGGTGGCCACCATAGATGAAACAATGGCGAAAAGTGAGGGAGGTGACTCTCTTAGATGCAAGTTCTTACAACAAAGTGCAGGCCCAGATTTTAGCTTCACCTTTCAAGGCATCCAATGGTTCCAAGTATTGCTGTTCTTCTGAGGCCTCCATTGTTCCATTTAAGGTGGCTTATAATTTGAGTTCAGCCAGAACTCCCAAATCTGGCGAGCCACTTTATATGAAGGGCAGAAAGTTAGTCCTATCATTGGTATGTTGCACACTTGTGCACTTGAGGGGGGAAATCAGTTGTGCTTCTCAAACAAGAAGTAATTGTTTGATAGCTCTGATCAATGCTGCCCATGACCAACATGTCAGGAGGGCGCGCATAAGACCATATAAACTTTTCTTGGATATTGAAGATCTTAGTTTCAACAAATCCTGGGCAACAACATAACAGCAGTGTTAATTAACTGGTTTATTTTGTCAGAAAAATGATGTGCCAAGACAAGACTTGTCTTCCATTAAGGGTACTCTGATACCCATGACATCATCACAGTCCACACAGCATCACCATTCTGATAATTCTAGAATAAGATTTGTGGGGAGATAAGTGTGAAAAATATTAATCAATGAACATTATCCCCATCCTGACCACTAGGCTGAGTGCCAGTATTGATCTTGACCAGGCTTTGAGCATCAAAGGCTGACTAGTTGGGTTAGTTGGTGGAGACAGTTCTATCCATCCAGTGTGTGCATTTAGCTTATAACCCTGACACATCTGGACATGCATTTGTTATCAGAGAGTAACAATTGTCTCATTAGTTTTAATCCTAACAGTTCTCCTGGGGTTCACCTACCAGATCATCATTTTCATTTTCTTCATAATTGTTGCAGATTGAATTGAACAATTGGTCATTCCGCTCAGGTTGGTGATCTGAATACATACTTCCTGGTCAGATGGGTGTGCACTACTCCTAGGGAATGATTTCTAAGATTTTCTTTGCTGAGGGAAGCTGATTCTGTAATCAACAATGAGACAGCCATGACCATCACTGATACTAATGAGTGTGGGCCCTCTAGTGGTTGAGGTGGTATCTTTAGGTTGCCATAATTTTTAAAAATTTTAGAATTTATAAAATTTAAAAAGCATTTTCTGGAAGAATTAATAATTTATTAAGGTAATACAAAATAACTTAGCACTGTACATTAGTAGAGTTCAGAGTTTTTATAACTTAAAGGTATTGATAAGTGGGGATTGGAGAAGATTTCTGATGGCAGGATGCGCAAATCTTTTCCTGAGTGCCAGGACATTTGTGCCATATTGTGAGTTGCGCATTCCAGGTGGCTATTTTGCAATTTACTTCTTTCAAACTTTGCATGTTTGTTGGGGTTCCAGCATCTTATGTCACTTTTAATATTTTTAACAAGATTTTTTGATCATCTGAGGGTTTTCTGATAGATCACCTCAATACTTGCAGCCTCATCAGGATTTCTTTTCAATCCATTCATTTGTGAGTAATTTCATCACAGATGTTAGGATTTTTACCCATATTCCCAGCCTGCTAGATTACCAGAAATCGCTAGGGATAATTATCTGATGCAAGGTGAATTTGAAAATTGGTGGACCCTAATTTCAGAGTAATTATGTTCAGGGGATTATAGGATATTTGTCTGGTTTTATCCATCTGGGATTGATCTTGATGAATGCTTAAGATCTCATTGGGCAGAGTTGCTGACAAAATTGGGGCATCTGATAGTGATTAACTATCAGGCGTACTGATTAGGATTGGTCAGGTTTCATCACTGACTGATTAGGAATATAAGTAGCAAGTTGCAAGGTGAGTGATGACACCTGCAACTAGCAAATCAATCAGTTGGTTATTGACCTGCCTTAATGGGTAATAAGTCCCATTACCTAAGCAGGTCACTAGCCAAATATGGTCAGTTCACTTAGATTGAGAGAAAAATGTTAGGGGCATGTCTTGACTCTTTCCATTTAGGTCTC